>JAWPHD010009547.1:0-102590 GCA_037043455.1 Cyrtodaria siliqua
GTATATATATATATAATTATAATTAGAAGTTGCGTGTGATGAGCTATGCGAGTATGTAAATATATATATGAATTATAATTAGATGTGTGTGATAACAATGGAATATTGTAAATATATATATGACTTATAATTAGATATGTGTGATAACAATGGAATGTAAATATATATATGACTTACAATTAGATATTGTGTGATAACAATGGAATATTGTAAATATATTTATGACTTATAATTAGATATGTGTGATAACAATGGAATATTGTAAATATATATATTACTTACAATTAGATATGTGTGATAACAATGGAATATTGTAAATATATATATTACTTACAATTAGATATGTGTGATAACAATGGAATATTGTAAATATATATATGACTTATAATTAGATATGTGTGATAACAATGGAATATTGTAAATATATATATGACTTATAATTAGATATGTGTGATAACAATGAAATATTGTAAATATATATATTACTTACAATTAGATATGGTGTGATAACAATGGAATATTGTAAATATATATATGACTTACAATTAGATATGTGTGATAACAATGGAATATTGTAAATATATTTATGACTTATAATTAGATATGTGTGATAACAATGGAATATTGTAAATATATATATTACTTACAATTAGATATGGTGTGATAACAATGGAATATTGTAAATATATATATGACTTACAATTAGATATGTGTGATAACAATGGAATATTGTAAATATATATATTACTTATAATTAGATATGTGTGATAACAATGGAATATTGTAAATATATATATTACTTACAATTAGATATGTGTGATAACAATGGAATATTGTAAATATATGTATGACTTACAATTAGATATGTGTGATAACAATGGAATATTGTAAATATATATATGACTTACAATTAGATATGTGTGATAACAATGGAATATTGTAAATATATATATTACTTACAATTAGATATGGTGTGATAACAATGGAATATTGTAAATATATATATTACTTACAATTAGATATGTGTGATAACAATGGAATATTGTAAATATATATATGACTTATAATTAGATATGTGTGATAACAATGGAATATTGTAAATATATATATGACTTATAATTAGATATGTGTGATAACAATGGAATATTGTAAATATATATATGACTTATAATTAGATATGTGTGATAACAATGGAATATTGTAAATATATATATTACTTACAATTAGATATGTGTGATAACAATGGAATATTGTAAATATATATATGACTTACAATTAGATATGTGTGATAACAATGGAATATTGTAAATATATATATGACTTACAATTAGATATGTGTGATAACAATGGAATATTGTAAATATATATATGACTTACAATTAGATATGTGTGATAACAATGGAATATTGTAAATATATATATTACTTACAATTAGATATGTGTGATAACAATGAAATATTGTAAATATATATATTACTTATAATTAGATATGTGTGATAACAATGGAATATTGTAAATATATATATTACTTACAATTAGATATGTGTGATAACAATGGAATATTGTAAATATATTTATGACTTATAATTAGATATGTGTGATAACAATGGAATATTGTAAATATATATATTACTTACAATTAGATATGTGTGATAACAATGGAATATTGTAAATATATTTATGACTTATAATTAGATATGTGTGATAACAATGGAATATTGTAAATATATATATTACTTACAATTAGATATGGTGTGATAACAATGGAATATTGTAAATATATATATGACTTACAATTAGATATGTGTGATAACAATGGAATATTGTAAATATATATATTACTTATAATTAGATATGTGTGATAACAATGGAATATTGTAAATATATATATTACTTACAATTAGATATGTGTGATAACAATGGAATATTGTAAATATATGTATGACTTACAATTAGATATGTGTGATAACAATGGAATATTGTAAATATATATATGACTTACAATTAGATATGTGTGATAACAATGGAATATTGTAAATATATATATTACTTACAATTAGATATGGTGTGATAACAATGGAATACTGTAAATATATATATTACTTACAATTAGATATGTGTGATAACAATGGAATATTGTAAATATATATATGACTTATAATTAGATATGTGTGATAACAATGGAATATTGTAAATATATATATGACTTATAATTAGATATGTGTGATAACAATGGAATATTGTAAATATATATATGACTTATAATTAGATATGTGTGATAACAATGGAATATTGTAAATATATATATTACTTACAATTAGATATGTGTGATAACAATGGAATATTGTAAATATATATATGACTTACAATTAGATATGTGTGATAACAATGGAATATTGTAAATATATATATGACTTACAATTAGATATGTGTGATAACAATGGAATATTGTAAATATATATATGACTTACAATTAGATATGTGTGATAACAATGGAATATTGTAAATATATATATTACTTACAATTAGATATGTGTGATAACAATGAAATATTGTAAATATATATATTACTTATAATTAGATATGTGTGATAACAATGGAATATTGTAAATATATATATTACTTACAATTAGATATGTGTGATAACAATGGAATATTGTAAATATATATATGACTTACAATTAGATATGTGTGATAACAATGGAATATTGTAAATATATATATGACTTATAATTAGATATGTGTGATAACAATGGAATATTGTAAATATATATATGACTTACAATTAGATATGTGTGATAACAATGGAATATTGTAAATATATATATTACTTACAATTAGATATGTGTGATAACAATGAAATATTGTAAATATATATATTACTTATAATTAGATATGTGTGATAACAATGGAATATTGTAAATATATATATTACTTACAATTAGATATGTGTGATAACAATGGAATATTGTAAATATATATATGACTTATAATTAGATATGTGTGATAACAATGGAATATTGTAAATATATATATTACTTATAATTAGATATGTGTGATAACAATGGAATATTGTAAATATATATATTACTTATAATTAGATATGTGTGATAACAATGGAATATTGTAAATATATATATTACTTACAATTAGATATGGTGTGATAACAATGGAATATTGTAAATATATATATTACTTATAATTAGATATGTGTGATAACAATGGAATATTGTAAATATATATATGACTTACAATTAGATATGTGTGATAACAATGGAATATTGTAAATATATATATTACTTACAATTAGATATGTGTGATAACAATGAAATATTGTAAATATATATATTACTTATAATTAGATATGTGTGATAACAATGGAATATTGTAAATATATATATTACTTACAATTAGATATGGTGTGATAACAATGGAATATTGTAAATATATATATGACTTATAATTAGATATGTGTGATAACAATGGAATATTGTAAATATATATATTACTTATAATTAGATATGTGTGATAACAATGGAATATTGTAAATATATGTATGACTTACAATTAGATATGTGTGATAACAATGGAATATTGTAAATATATATATGACTTACAATTAGATATGTGTGATAACAATGGAATATTGTAAATATATTTATGACTTATAATTAGATATGTGTGATAACAATGGAATATTGTAAATATATATATTACTTACAATTAGATATGGTGTGATAACAATGGAATATTGTAAATATATATATGACTTACAATTAGATATGTGTGATAACAATGGAATATTGTAAATATATATATTACTTATAATTAGATATGTGTGATAACAATGGAATATTGTAAATATATATATTACTTACAATTAGATATGTGTGATAACAATGGAATATTGTAAATATATATATGACTTATAATTAGATATTGTGTGATAACAATGGAATATTGTAAATATATATATGACTTACAATTAGATATGTGTGATAACAATGAAATATTGTAAATATATATATGACTTACAATTAGATATGTGTGATAACAATGGAATATTGTAAATATATATATGACTTACAATTAGATATGTGTGATAACAATGGAATATTGTAAATATATATATGACTTACAATTAGATATGTGTGATAACAATGGAATATTGTAAATATATATATTACTTACAATTAGATATGTGTGATAACAATGAAATATTGTAAATATATATATTACTTATAATTAGATATGTGTGATAACAATGGAATATTGTAAATATATATATGACTTATAATTAGATATGTGTGATAACAATGGAATATTGTAAATATATATATGACTTACAATTAGATATGTGTGATAACAATGGAATATTGTAAATATATATATGACTTACAATTAGATATGTGTGATAACAATGGAATATTGTAAATATATATATTACTTACAATTAGATATGGTGTGATAACAATGGAATATTGTAAATATATATATTACTTACAATTAGATATGTGTGATAACAATGGAATATTGTAAATATATATATGACTTATAATTAGATATGTGTGATAACAATGGAATATTGTAAATATATATATTACTTACAATTAGATATGGTGTGATAACAATGGAATATTGTAAATATATATATGACTTACAATTAGATATGTGTGATAACAATGGAATATTGTAAATATATATATTACTTATAATTAGATATGTGTGATAACAATGGAATATTGTAAATATATATATTACTTACAATTAGATATGTGTGATAACAATGGAATATTGTAAATATATATATGACTTATAATTAGATATGTGTGATAACAATGGAATATTGTAAATATATATATGACTTATAATTAGATATGTGTGATAACAATGGAATATTGTAAATATATATATGACTTACAATTAGATATGTGTGATAACAATGGAATATTGTAAATATATATATGACTTACAATTAGATATGGTGTGATAACAATGGAATATTGTAAATATATATATGACTTACAATTAGATATGTGTGATAACAATGGAATATTGTAAATATATATATTACTTACAATTAGATATGTGTGATAACAATGGAATATTGTAAATATATATATGACTTACAATTAGATATGTGTGATAACAATGGAATATTGTAAATATATATATTACTTATAATTAGATATGTGTGATAACAATGGAATATTGTAAATATATGTATGACTTACAATTAGATATGTGTGATAACAATGGAATATTGCAAATATATATATGACTTATAATTAGATATGTGTGATAACAATGGAATATTGTAAATATATGTATGACTTACAATTAGATATGTGTGATAACAATGGAATATTGTAAATATATATATGACTTACAATTAGATATGTGTGATAACAATGGAATATTGTAAATATATATATGACTTACAATTAGATATGTGTGATAACAATGGAATATTTTAAATATATATATGACTTATAATTAGATATGTGTGATAACAATGGAATATTGTAAATATATATATGACTTACAATTAGATATGTGTGATAACAATGGAATATTGTAAATATATATATGACTTACAATTAGATATGTGTGATAACAATGGAATATTGTAAATATATATATGACTTACAATTAGATATGTGTGATAACAATGGAATATTGTAAATATATATATGACTTACAATTAGATATGTGTGATAACAATGGAATATTGTAAATATATATATTACTTACAATTAGATATGGTGTGATAACAATGGAATATTGTAAATATATATATGACTTATAATTAGATATGTGTGATAACAATGGAATATTGTAAATATATATATGACTTACAATTAGATATATGTGATAACAATGGAATATTGTAAATATATATATGACTTACAATTAGATATGTGTGATAACAATGGAATATTGTAAATATATATATGACTTATAATTAGATATGGTGTGATAACAATGGAATATTGTAAATATATATATGACTTACAATTAGATATGTGTGATAACAATGGAATATTGTAAATATATATATGACTTATAATTAGATATACACGTATGTCTGATAACTGCAAACTATTTAACAAATAATGTATGGTGCTGAGGTCCATATGCAAAGGTTATGACTGGTTATGGACTGCATAGTCCATAAACTTGCATATGGATTGAAGCACCATACATTATACATATATTATACCGAACCTGATCAACAAATTTAACAATACAATTTATGTTTTATTTAAAGGGGTTGATGCACTATTTTCAAACAAGGTTTATTTTAAAGGGCTCTGACAAACTTGACAAAAGCTGAAAGAATTATCAAAATGTCACAAAAAATAAAGGCACGATGACGTCATCATTCCAAGATGGTCGCCTCCATTTATGTTCTTTGCAAATTTTCAATAGATCATATCTCCTTTGTTTTTCATGGCATTTTGATAATTATATCAGCTTTTTTTGAAGTTATTCAAGGCCGAAAAATAATACCCATGGAACATTCATTTTTGTTAAATATTACTTATAGTTAAATAATTTATGTGAATAATAATGTCTGTTCATGGAAATGAACCTGTGTTTCATTTTGCATTCTCTTTGTGATCAGCATATGTATATAAGTAGTTCATGCATTTCTTTGTGCTACATTTTCATTTTTAACATATTTCATTTGCTGTCTGTTTGCTTTCATGCCATGTTCATTTTGCATTCTAGAACAGATCTAGAGTAATGTAGTTTACAGTACCTGTGGTATAGCCTGTTGTATGGTTGGTGGTGTTCTGACTAGAGAAGACATCAAATGGTTCTTGAAACAGTGCACCACTGAAAACAGATACAATATAACCGTACATATATATAGTGTAATATTCAATATAAATCTGCTAGTAGCCACTTGATGATATAAAGGGTCACCAGACCTTATTCAACCACAATAATTGCATAACTGAGCATTTATCATGTCAGCCATTTGTACATGACGGTTTAAAGCCCTTTTATCAGTCAAGTTTAAAACCAATCAATTACTTTATAAATCTCAAACTACAACTGTAGACCCCAAATTATGGAAGGCTTAGAAACAAAGCTCTTGAAAAACATTCACCATAATGAAGAGTAAAAGGTTTGTCAAGTCAGTCAAGGTGACTTATTTTTACATCATCTAGATGTATTGAATTGAATTGGGGTTTTACGGCGCACCAACACAAGAAAGGTTATATGGCGCCGAACAGGGATGAACATGCCAGGCTCATCCTCCATTTACATCTAGATAAACTATGGAGAATGGGCTAGAACCTTCTAACCTGCAAAACTGCAGAGTTGCCGCAAATTCTATTGTAGACATTCCATTTACGACGGAGCGACGTTTCCACATATGCGGTGTCATGAAAAAACCCTTGAATGAGCATGATAAAAAAATGACAAAATAAACATGAAGTGGGGGTGGGGGTGGGGGGGGGTGGGGCATACCCCTCTGCCTCTAGCAGATTTTGCAGTGGTTGTATTCTAAGCCGGCAACCACACGGGGATGATCTAGATGTAACTGTGTATGAAGTTTGAAGAGTCTAGCATAGTCAATGAATTTCAGATGACCTGTATAGCTAATAAAATATTGAACTGAATGAAACAGAGGCACAGGGCTTAAAAACAACTTTCTCTCTCATACGTACCTTGAATTCATGGTGTGGTTTGATATCAATGTAATATTAGTTGTCTCCATCTTCTGCACAGGCACTAAATATGGTCCTGAAATGGAAACAGCACTTTCAATAAATGGATAGCAAGTATAAATTCCAAACCGATACCTTACACTGCAGTGATACGTTTTTAAACGGGTTTAATAAAGAAAATTCAAATCAAATATTGAAATTATAAGAATTGTAAATTCTTCTTTCATTTATTGTCAAGTCATGGACAAATTGTACTTAAAAAATTCTTCAGACTTAAGGTAGCTGGCGGTGTTACTCGGGAATAATCAAAATCGCATATATTGTGACAAGGTTTTACCTGTATGTAGGTTATTGTTTCTGCTTTCCATCAGTACTAATTTTAAATTGTTTAAAATAAACATCGGATTCCTAAATAGCGCTTCTGGTGGTGCCTATTTTTACGATGAATCTTACCGTTTTCGTACGGGAAATGTACTAGAATTTAGTCAAAAGTTTAAAAAAATCACATCATTTGGAAGCACAATGATTTATAAACGTAATGCACGTAATATATCTAAAAACCAGCTATATCTCTTTATCGTGTGTGCATTTCTTTACGTAAGGGGTACCAAGCGGCGACTACAAAATTGTGAGGATATTTACATGTTATCGCTTTTTTACTTAAAAGTAAGCGTGGTGACATATATATTTTTCTATGCCATCACATTCGTTGAAATTCCCCGCTTTGATAAATGTAAAAATAAAGAGGGGTCGTCGAGTCAGATTTTTATCAAATAAACTTTAAAGTTTATAGAAAGTATTAAAATTACGGTGTCGTTTTATATTTTTCTTTAAAATGACGTTGACGTCAGTCACTCGCAAATTGAGATACATGTACTTTCCTATTGTTTCCACGCAGAATGCGGGATACAACGTTAATAGTTATAATTGTGTAAGTCTATATCGGTAATGCCTATATATTATACATACTATGTTCGTGAATAAGTATTTTTGTATTTATTTATTTATTACTTCATTCTGATATTAAGACACGCCGTTATCCTGTAGTTGTTTTGAGTGTTCATCAATCGTAATAAAAAAGCAAGTGTATATTAGCAGCCGGTTACTAGTTTAAAAGTATGCTTAAAAGTATGCTTAAAAGAATTAAAACACGTGTTTTTTTTACGTTAACGGAACTGATTAGTTTTAGTCAACGAATACTAGATTCATTCGATGATATATAATGAAAGGAAAAAGAGAAACGCGACACGGGCATTTCCGCTATATATTGTATATACAATATGCTGCTGTTAATCGAATGGTACATGGCCATGTAAGATCTTTCCTTTCGGAAAAAAAACTAAAACAAAACGTAACACAGCAAATAGTATTCCTGCAAAGTTTCATTATTGACAATGTACGCGTTTGGCTCAAGCATGTGAGCAAACTTAGGATGCAACATTTTGCAAACACTTTACGTTAAATACAGTACTGATCTGGCTCAAATTTTCAAAGAGGAACTTCTACATTTATGAATTTCTTGTTACAACGTGTACTGTGATTAAAACGTCTACAACATCACAGTTGTGTTCTTTCTCTAACTAACTGCAACTTTTTTCCTTGGAATATATATGGAATTAAGTTTGCAGTATATACAATATACAGCGGAAATTCCCGTCGCGTTTCTTTTTCCTTTTCAGTATATGTACAGTTGAAACTCATATCGATATAGTTTTACCTATTATCTCGATATGTTTTCGGTCCCGTGTTCTTTGTTAAATACCTTTTTGTCTCGTTTTTTTATCTCTTTATTTCCTATCTTTGCAAAGAGAAACACATTGCAAATAGTAATAGACAGCTATCCTGCATGACATAGACACATACACTGAAAACCGAATCAGCACTTATATTATATACTGAAAGGAAAAAGAAACGCATAAGGCCAGAGTTGTTTATTCTTAGTTTTACGGGAGAGCTTACTCTAAATTTTGCAAAACTGAAATAAAAATAAAAGTCGAAATTGTGAATTGTATTTTATTTTTTCCTCCTGTTCGATCTACTACATCTTTTTTTTAAAAAAAAAAATTGTGCCTATCCTAAAACTTATTTTCACAATAACGTAAAATCGCAAACTTTTTTTTGTTGAAAATTTGGATTATGACTTAGTATTTACTTTGCAAGGTCGGAAATCGAAGTGTTAATTTTAGTCTCTTTAACATACATGTTTACAAACACAATTTAATGCGTACCATTGAACACCACAATACATATTTCGTTCTACTAGGCATTGATTTCATAAACCTTTCTTGAGAATATTCTTAGTCTTGACCAATGTCAGGGAAAAATATGTCTATTATTCTTGCAACTATGAAAGATAAACATTCAATAATTTCAAGTTTATATATTACATTTTCTTTCGGTTTGAATGTGTTTAATATCAAATTTGTGATAATTTCTGTAAAATACATACTCAAAAATATATTAATTTGACAGTCAACAAACCAATTCTCAAGAGTGGAAGATATTTTTAAGAACTGTTTGTGAATTTGAGATAATATGTAGGCAGTTTTAACATAAAGTGGATGTTGGTTACATTTATATGCAAAACAACTTGAAAAAAAATCAACATAACAAATGAAGCAATACATTTAATATTAATATTTCGAGAAAAACTTGTTTTATGAATAAAAAAAATCTGAAATTTTCTATTATTTTGTTTTATCGACTCCTCATTTTACCCATTTTTATTTTTATTTTTATTTCCTCCTCCTACTGCATTTTTTCCAAAATCTCCCGTAAAACTAACTATAAAGAAACTCTGGCCTAATGGGTATTTCCGCTATATAGTGTATGTTTAATACGCTACCGCTAATCGAATGGTACAGGGCGACATTAGGCCTGTCCTTTCGGAAAGAAAGTTTAAACAGCTCCGAACACAACAATGGTTACCCCTTTAAAGTTTCATTATCGACAGAATGCGCATTTGGCTCAAGCAGGAAAGCAAACTTAGGGTTTAAATGTTGCAATCTATTAACATTAAACATAATTCTGAAACTTGTTCAAGCGAAACTTCAACATGAATGCATTTTTTGTAAAAAAGTATACGTTGATTAAAAGGTCTACTACATGGCAGTGTTGTTCTTTCTGTAATTAGCTGTAACCCCTATTTGTACAAAACATCTGGGATATTACGTGAAATTAGGTGTGTATACTAGTGTAGTATAGGCAATTTTGTGAGTATGCGTTTCTTTTTCCTTTCAGTATATGAACGATAACAACTATTTAATGAATCGGACGCTTTCTATTTTACGGATACTTTCTAGAGACATCGATTGTTTATTTCCAGTCTATACATTATATATCTGGACATAATACCATTAGTTATGAAAATGATGTGTTTGTGTGTTTATAGTCATGTGTTGCATATCCCGTCTATTTCTGAATTTAATACAGGTATATTCATAACCATTTTCCAATCAATAATTTGTGTTTTGCTATGCGGTGCCTATTAATATATATGTTTGTATGTATTATTTCCACATGATGGCATGTATACGAATTGAGCGAATAAAAAGAATAGTTGATTTGTTATTTGAATCGATTTGAATGATCATTCTTACCCAAACAGCAACTTTGACAACACATGCTGTTTACTTAAGACGGGTCGCAAACAGATAACAAACAGATAAAATAACACGAGTAAAATTTGCAACTTAAACAACTTTACTTCTTACAACATATTTAATGAATTAAACAGTTCAATAACATGAACACACGATCTTGAATTAGTTAACAATAATAATACAAAGTAAACGTCGCGCGTCAAAACTCGTGTTGTCAACGTCATTTTAAAGAAAGCTATAAAACGACGCCGTAATTTTAATACTTTCTATAAACTTTAAAAGTTTATTTGATAAAAATCTGACTCGACGACCCCTCTTTATTTTTACATTTATCAAAGCGGGGAATTTCAACGAATGTGATGGCATAGAAAAATATATATGTCACCACGCTTACTTTTAAGTAAAAAAGCGATAACATGTAAAAATCCTCACAATTTTGTAGTCGCCGCGTGGTACCCCTTACGTAAAGAAATGCACACATGATAAAGAGATATAGCTGGTTTTTTAATATATTACGTGCATTACGTTTATAAATCATTGTGCTTCCAAATGATGTGATTTTTTTTAACTTTTGACTAAATTCTAGTACATTTCCCGTACGAAAACGGTAAAATTCGTCATAAGAATAGGCACCACCAGAAGCGCTATTTAGGAATCCGATGTCTATTTTAAACAATTTAAAATTAGTACTGATGGAAAGCCGAAACAATAACCTACATACAGGTAAAACCTTGTCACAATATACGCGATTTTGATTATTCCCGAGTAACACCGCCAGCTACCTTAATTCAGTTGTTCATGTAATTCTACAAAGTTTACAGACCACTAAAGCACTAATGAAGGTCTGCATAGGCTTAATATAAGAGAATATATTTACATATCTTCGACGTGACTTCAATGGCAAACAATAACACTACTTTGTTAGTAGACATACGCTGACCCTGAGTCTGCGTTATGCAAGGAAAATTAGGTTTTATCAGAAAATACATAATTTTACAAGCTTAAACTAGCATAGCTAGAGTTTGTAAAATGAAGAAATTGCAGAAGCTCAAAAGCAAAAGGACATGGTGCTTATTTACCAAGCAGAAACGAAGTTGCCAGACCAAATACATTGCAAATAGTTGCTATGGCTGTTGCTGTGGTTCTCTGTTCTGGTGGGAACCATTCAGCAGACAGGGCTGGTGGTGCCCCCATGGCTATCGGTCCAGCAAGGCCATTAAGGAACTGTCCAAAGTGTATTAACCTGAATAACGATAATAATGCATGCTGTTAGATCTATCCTGATGTAGAGTGGGTCAGACAACCTTGGACAGGAGCAATAGAAGAATGCAGTACCGTATGTTTGAGCCAAACCAAAATTATGTCACACACATCTACACTTCATGTTGATCATATATACAAAGTTTCAATTGAATATCTGGAAAACTGAAGAAGCAGTTTGCTCCACAAGATTGCATATGCTGAATATATAGCAATTTTGAATAAGTGCAAGTCAAGGGCAATTACTCTGCATGGCATTGACTGAGCTGCACCAACATTGTGTCACGCACATCTACACTTCATGTTAATCACATACACAAAGTTTCAATTCAATATCTTCAAAACTGTAAAAGTAGTTCACTCCACAAGATTGCAATTTTGACTAAATACAAGGGCAATAACTCTGCATGGAATTGACTGAGACAAATTGAAATTGTGTCACACACATCTGCACTTCATGTTGATCATATATAGAAAGTTTCAATTCAATATCTTGAAAACTGTTGAAGTAGTTCGCTGTACAAGATTGTATTATTATGCTGAGTATAGCAATTTTGACTAAGTGCAACGGAACTGTACATGGAATTGACAGAGCCAAACCAAAATTGTGTCACACACATCTACATTTGATGTCGATCATATACACAAAGTTTCAATTGAATATCTGTAAAGTAGTTCGCTCCACAAGATTGCATATGCTGAATATAGCAATTTTGAACAAGGGCAATAACTTTGCCTGGAATTGACCAAGCCAAACTAAAATTGTGTCACGCATATGTACACTTCAAGTTCATCATGTATATTAAGTTGATGTCAAATCAAAATCTGGAAAACTGTAGAAGTCGTTCACTTCACAAGATTCAACTGACCGACCGACTGACTGACCAACACACCGATAGCAAGCAGAGCTAAAAACAACCAACAGAAAAAAATACTTTCATAGCACTTTGCATTCCATGCAAAATATGACTGGAACAAATCTAATCAAGGCCAGGTCAAAGAAGGAATGAGGAAAGCAGCCAAGCAATATTAAATGAAAACCAAAATTAAATATGTTTTTTTTTACCAAGCAGAAATGATACTGCTAGACCTAATGAACTGAAGGTAGATGCTATGGCTGTTGCCGTAGTTCTCTGTTCTGGTGGGAACCATTCAGTAGAAAGTTTCGCTGTAGCCCCCATGGCTACTGGTCCAGCCAGGTCACTAACGAATTGTCCAAAGTGTATTAACCTAGATAATGATAAAATGACGACAGTGGACATTCTACCCAGGACGGGAAGTGGGATAATACAAAGTATTTCTCTATTAATAAATAGATTTTCAAAAATGGCTATAGTAAAAGTATTTTGTGTCCATTTTATTATTGGTGGTTTCTTGCCTAATAAATGTTGGCTTATTCTGTCCGTCCGTCCGTCCGTCCGTCCGTCCTTCAGTCCGTCTATCTGTCCTTCCGAAATGCTTGTCCGGGCCATATTTTCAATACTATAAGACTTTGATATACCAAACTTAGTATGTGGATACATCTTGGGAAAGCGGTGTGTCGCGTACCAAAAAAAGGTCACTGTGTACCCACCCCGGTTTGCACCGTGTCCGTCCGTCCATCCGTCCGTCCGTATTTTCAATACTATAAGACTTTGAGATACCAAACTTAATATACTGATACATCTTGGGATAGCGGTGTATCGCGTATCAAAAAAAATAAGGTCATAGTGACCTTGACCTGTGACCTCTGTCATAGAAAATGTTCCAAAAATGCTTGTCCGGGCCATATTTTCAATATTATAAGACTGAGATACCAAACTTAGTATGTGGATACATCTTGAGATAGTGGTGTGTCGTGTACCAAAATAAGGTCACTGTGACCTTGACCTTGACCTGTGACCTCTGTCATAGAAAATGCTTGTCCAGACTGTATTTTCAATACTATACCACTTAGAGATACCAAACTGGGTATTTAAATACATCTTGGGATAGCGGTGTGTCGCGTACCAAAATAAGGTCATTGTGACCTTGAACTGTGACCTCTGTCATAGAAAATGCTTGTCCGGACCGTATTTTCAATACTATAACACTTAGAGATACCAAACTTGGTATGTGAATACATCTTGGGATAGCAGTGTGTCACGTACCAAAATAAGGTCATTGTGACCTTGACCTGTGACCTCTGTCATAGAAAATGCATAGAAAATGCTTGTCCGGACCGTTTTTTCAATACTATAACATTTAGAGATACCAAACTCGGTATGTGAATACATCTTGTGATAGCGTTTGTCGCGTACCAAAATAAGGTCATTGTGACCTTGACCTGTGACCTCTGTCATAGGAAATGCTTGTCCGGACCGTATTTTCAATACTATAACACTTAGAGACACCAAACTTGGTATGTGAATACATCTTGGGACGTGTCACGTACCAAAATAAGGTCATTGTGACCTTGACCTTGATCTTTGACCTCCATCATAGAATATGTCTGGAAAATGTTTGTCAGGGCCAGTGGGGGACTATGGATTGCCTGCAATTCTTGTTTTATTTGTTTTCAAACTAGAAATGCATTTGTGATCACTGTAAGCTATCAAATGAAACAAAATCATTATGAAAGGGCCACAACTTTGTCAAACAAGAGGTCAATGAACTTAAAGCTCTACTGATAGGTTTTGATAACTAGATCAGCATTCCTGTGAAGTTTCATGAAAATCTGTCAAGTAGTTTCACGGGAGTAGTCGCTACAAGTTTTTACTATACAACTGTATGTAAACAAAGATGGCCATTGGCAGCCATGTTTAATGTTGAATCAAAATAATTTTCAACAAGGACCAACATCATGTCATACTGATCGTTTTCAAAAAAGTCCCATATCAATATCACTTAGTTTTCAAGAAGTAGTTGCTACATATTCGTTTTTTAAAAATCTATTTTTAGCCATGGCAGCCATCTTGAATTTCCGGCCGACCTGAAATTTTCCTAGGATCAACTAGACACCAACAGCAAAATTTCTGTTAAGTTTCAGAGGCATAGTCGCTACCAGTTTTTACTATATAACTCTATGTAAACAAACATGGCCACTGGCAGCCATGTTTAATGATGAATCAAAATGATTTTCGACAAGGACCAACATCATGTCATGCTGATCGTTATTTCAGAGGACTAGTCGCTACAAAAAAAAGTTTACCGGTGGACGGACGACGTACACCGCACCACGGCATAAAAATCTATTTTTAGCCGTGGCGGCGATCTTGAATTTCTGGCCGACCTGAAATTTGGTAGGATCAACTAGACATCAAGTGCAACATTCTTGTGAAGTTTCATGAAAATCTGTAAAGTAGTTTCAGAGGAGTAGTCACTACAACTTTTTACTATATAACTCTTGTAAACAAAGAGGACCCCTGGCAGCCATGTTTAACGTTGATCTGTAAAGTAGTTTCAACAAGAACCAACATCATGTCATGCTGATCATTTTAGGAAAAGTCCCGTATCAATATCACTTATAGTTTTCAAGAAGTATTCACTACAAATTGTTTTTAAAAATCTATTTTTAGCCATAGCGGCCATCTTGAATTTCCGGCCGACCTGAAATGTTGCTAGGATCAACTAGACATCAAGAGCAAGATTCCTGTGAAGCTTCAAGAAAATCTGTCAAGTAGTTTCAGAGGAGTAGTAACTACAAGTTTTTACTCTCTATGTAAACAAAGATGGCCGCTGGCAGCCATGTTTAACGTTGAATCAAAATGATTTTCAACAAGGATCAATATCACTTACAGTTTGAAGAAGTAGTCGCTACAAACTTGTTTTTAAAATCTATTTTTAGCTTTGGTGGCCATCTTGGATTTCACATCAACGTGATTTTTTTCTAGGATCAAGGATCAACTAGACATCATGGGTAATATTCCTGTAAAGTTTCATGAAAATCCATCCAGTAGTTCTAGAGGAGTAGTCGCTACAAAAAAAGTTACGGACAGACAGACGGACGACGGACACCGCACACGGCATAAGCTCTGCTGTTCTTTGATCAGTAGAGCTAAAAATAAATAGATCTGAACTGAGTGATGTGATGTTATACACTGAGTAGTGACACAGGGGTGTGATGTAATATACTGAGTAGTGACAGAGGTGTGTGATGTTAGACACGGAGTAGTGACAGAGGGGTGTGATGTAATGCATTGAGTAGTGACAGAGGGGTGTGATGTAATGCACTGAGTAGTGACAGAGAGATGTGATGTAATACACAGAGTAGTGACAGAGGGGTGTGATGTAATACACTGAGTAGTGACAGAGGAGTGTGATGTAATACACTGAGTAGTGACACAGGGGTGTGATGTAATCCACTGAGTAGTGACAGAGGGGTGGGATGTAATCCACTGAGTAGTGACAGAGGGGTGGGATGTAATCCACCGAATAGTGACAGAGGAGTGGGATGTAATCCACTGAGTAGTGACAGAGGAGTGTGATGTTAAACACTGAATATTGACAGAGGTGTGTGATGTTATACACCGAGTAGAGACAGCGGGGGTGATGATCTACACTGAGTAGTGACAGAGGTGTGTGATGTAACACACTGAGTAGTGACAGAGGGGTGTGATGTTATACAATGAGTAGTGACAAAGAGGTGTGATGTAATACACTGAGTAGTGACAGAGGGGTGTGATGTAATACACTGAGTAGTGACAGAGGTGTGTGATGTTATACACTGAGTAGTGACACAGAGTGTGATGTAATACACTGAGTAGTGACAGAGGGTGTGATGTATTACACTGAGTAGTGACAGAGGAGTGGATGTTATACACTGAATATTGACAGGTGTTATGCAATACGCTGAGTAGTGACAGAGGGGTGTTATGCAATACACTGAGTAGTGATATAGGAGTGTGATGTAATGCACTGAGTATTGACAGAAAGGTGTTATGTAATACACTGAATATTGACAGAGGGGTGTTATGTAATACATTGAATAGTGACAGTGGAGTTTGATGTAATGCACTGAGTAGTGACAGAGAGGTGTGATGATGTAATACATTGACTAGAGACAGAGGGTGTGATGTAATACATTAGTAGACAGAGGAGCATGATGTAATACTCATGAAGTTATAACAGAGGGGTGTGATAAGCTCATCAGTTTGCAACCGAGGGTTGTAATATTATGCTCACGGAGTAGCCACCGAGGCACGGGATGTGATACACCGAAGTCCAGTACCTGCCGCCACTAGGAATGCACTTAACACACATGCTGGCCGTAATCCTACAATAAAAGGATTGTAAAATTAACAAGGTTTCTTATATTTTAGTATTTAGGCAAATACAATAATAATTGTAGTATTTAGATAGGTACATATACTGGTAATAATAATTAATTGCAGTATTTAATTAGGCACATATAATAATGATTGTAGCATATAGTTATAGGCATATATATAATAATTTAGGCATAATGAATAATAATTGTAACATTGAGCTATAGGCATATAATATACATGTATATTAATAATTTTAGTATTGATGATATATATCCAAAGAGTTGATAAACAGTCAAGAATATAAGATCCCATTTATCCCAAAATACGATACCTTAGAAAACATGTTACCAACATGCATTTTATAAAGTAAAATGTCAAATGTAATAAATAGTATGCTCTGCCTGAACAGATTATACGACAAAGTAATGGTAAGTTCATAGCCATAAAAGTGATTTCGTTCTCAGTTCTTATTAGCATAGTTAAAGATGAATGGCCACCATTTTTGTACATTTATCAATTAACAAATTTAACTCTTAAACATCATATTAACATTTCTTGATAGTCCCGGAGA
Organism: Cyrtodaria siliqua; assembly: GCA_037043455.1. Taxonomy (NCBI): domain Eukaryota; kingdom Metazoa; phylum Mollusca; class Bivalvia; order Adapedonta; family Hiatellidae; genus Cyrtodaria; species Cyrtodaria siliqua. Next base: position 18,347 of record JAWPHD010009547.1, read on the forward strand.
GAAACATATATTTAAAACTGCTACTAAGTTGTATGTAAAAATAAGTATTATTTGCATGACGTAGATACTACTTTTACTATTGTGTGACTCGCTGCACAGGGAAATGAGGTAAAGCTAAATTTTATAGCTGCACAACTATTGCCAGATAATTGATGCATACATTCTACGTCATCAAATAAAATCTTATTCTCGTTTGAAATGTGTGAATTGTAAATATCTAGTGTTGTGCACGGATTTTGATTTAAATAAACATAAACATGTTCATGAAACAAAACATGGCCGGAGAACTTTGACACACTAGTGTATTATACTATTGAATGCATGGCTTATTACACTCGCAAAAGTCACGTTATGTGATATATTAGTCTTTATACACAGCAGGGGCGGTAGTATTTTTTATGGACTGGAGACGATCTGGAAGAATAATGGGTTCAATCCAAATACGAGTAAAATCATCATAACATGTTTCAGTTGCATATCCTATGTACATATGCCCAAAAAAATGTTTTGATTGAAACTAACCCACCAAATAATGGAAAAAATATGCTACAATAACGTTTATCAAAACTCTATTCAGGTGTTCAGGTCATATAATAATGTATATGTGCTGGTTAAAAGTATAGGTTTATTTTTAATGCATTCTTAAAATACCCGTGATTGAATATGTGTAAAGTGAAATATGAATTGGTAACGCTTAATTCAACACTCCAGTTTTGTGGTTTATCTTGGCTGGTCAAAGCCATTTATAGTTTGTCTGTTGAGTTTGGATTTTGGAAATATATAAGTTATAATAGTTATATTTAAATATACTTCATCGTCAGTGGGTGTAGAAACAGTGCACACCATTCTGTTGTAAATTTGCCTGTTGATGGTTGGATAGGGACTTTAATTACATGTATTGTTTATGAAATAGTTTGGTCTGGAAAACTCGATGTCTCAGCTAGATTTTGATGCATAAATCATTAATATGCTTTAAGGCTATTTCATTGTGCGATTTAACTGCATGTTTATTTAATTATATGTATAACTGCTAGCAATATGAACCACATATGAATTTCTATTCAGTCATCGTGTTTTCCAGTAAAAACATTTTCATAAATAATAATTCAACCAAAATGAGTATGTGGCTTATTTAATGCATGTGCACATTTCATATGAAACTGAAGCACAGTATGATTTTTTTAAACTTGAATTTGTACTGACACTAATTACTCTTAGAGATTGCCTTCAGAACCTTCAAGATATAAGTAAAGATTTGACCTTATAATGACATTTTTTCAGTTTTCAGGTATAAAAATAAGAAGAAAACCTTTATATACAAGTTTTTTCAGTACAATGGTACCTTTCTCATCTAAAATCCACGAGAATCCAAACGTCCCTAAAAGGTACGCTATGGGACCCCAATTTGTCAGCAGCGATAAATCGGCATTATTCCACTCAAATACTCGCTCACCCACCTCAGAAATAGGACTGAACGTGTTCCAGACTGAACACTGGGTCATGGAAAAAATACCAAACACAAACATGATGTACCATCTCCTTTTATAAACCTGTCAAATAGAGAGTAGAATATCAGATAGCTGGCACAATGAGCTAACTCAGGTAGGTTATATATTATATACAGTGTTCTGGCCTTAAGTTGCTGTTAGCTTAGTTCATGTTTTTTCCAAAAATAAGTTCAGACAGTCAGTTAAAAAACATTTTAAGATAAAAAAAAAATCGATTGGCCTTAAAATATAACTTTCTTTTGAAGATAAATTTATACTTTTTAATATGGTTTTGTGATATCAGCTATTCGAAATGTGTGATACAAGCTATTCAAATAGTGATATCACGTTCATATCACATATATTCGGATAGGGATATCACCAATTCAGGACTGAAAGGGTGATATCAAATATTCGAATATGTGATATCACCTATTTGAATATGTGATATCAGGAATTTGAATATGAATCCTAAATTGAATCTGAGATATCACATATTCGTATATCTGAGTTCACATATTCAATTAGGTGATATCACATATTCAAACTGAAAATGAGATATCACGTATTCGAATATGTGATATCACGTATTCATTTTTAACACTAGTAAAAGCAGACTGATCCCTGATATTAATTCAGCATTGAATAAAAAATGCCTCGAAGATGTGGCCCTCACAGTTGATCTATACAGATCTCACGCATTGTCCAATTCATGGTCAGAATGTTCTTTATCAAATTTGGCAAGCTCTGCATCGATCGCACCAATAGCAGCTGCGATCATACCAGGAACGACGACCATCTTGGTTTCAAATCAGCCCAATACCAATTCAGCCCCCGCCTAGGTCAACTCCAAATATATTTTAGATTGAAACTGTTATTCATTTTCTCGAATTTTGACTTGTCTGAGGTATTTGTTAACACAGGGAATGTTTTGACACAACGCAAGTTGTAAAAAAATGTACCTGAAATAACCCAGGTCCAATTTTTGAAATAGGTGGCTACTTTGATTTGACAGGCGGCTACCATTAGTGATCGAGTAAAGCGAGAGAGGTTGTTAGGGGGGCCGCGGGCGTTCTCCCCAGCGGATAAACATGGGGTGTTATTACATATAATCTGGTTTTGGTGCAAATTAAGGTCAGGATTTTTAGTTATTTCATGATTCTTTCGTATGATGAAATAATTCCGTAACACTTCATACTGATTTAGAAAAATAAATATTTTTTTTACAGCCGACTCAAAAGTCAAAACAGACGGCGAATATATCCGACTGCCGGCTATTAGGGACAGCCCTGCATACTAGTTAATACTTAATAGTTTCCGATAAGTTTGGATAATATTTATTCTGGAGGTAAGCAGCTGACAATGCCTTGTATTCCACAAACTGTGTTTCCTGTATGCCTAACACCTTTATGTGGAGGGTTTATATCAGGGTAGTCTGGTAGGGCACCATGTAATTCATTCAGCATTACTAGATGCCAAAATGACATCAATAAAACAAGTAAACATTTACAAAGTTCTTTGTTTCTTTCAATAGGATGACTGTTGTTTTATATTCAAATAAAATAACAAAATATTTCAACAGGTAAACTCTTTTCAACAGGTTCTTCAAATTTTGTGTTGATTTAGTTTAGTTCTACATCTGGTGGCAATTTGCTTTCACTTACAGGTATTCAATACATTTTAAATATGTTACAATTCCGTCTCTTTAAAACAATTATTATCTAATAAGAATCAGAACCAGAAATACCAAAGAAATAAAATATGCATGGTTCCTGTTATACTTGCTTTAATATTCACTATTTTGATAGTTTCTTGGTGGAATAAATAAAGTTATTATAAAGAGAATACAAGTATAAAAGATAAAAATTGTACCTTTATTGAAAGATCCTTTTCTTGGATCTGATTGGCAGGACTGAATGGTCCATCATCGTATGTTATCCTGGTACTTCCATTACTATTCACAGTATTGTATGTTGTCCGATCTCCTTCCTGGAGTAATGGTTGCTTGTCCTCAGGGGTCGACATTATGCAGATGATCCCTGGCTCAATCAAACTTTATAATATACTGGTACTACAGATACAGGTACTGTTTTCACCTGCAGCGTTCCTTGCATTGGCAAAGAAAATGGAAGCTGGTCATCTATGCCCACCTGTCAGAGATTCCTGAACAAAAATAACAAATACATGTACCCGTTAGATAAAGCTGGTGACCAAAAACAGAAAAGGATCATTTCGAGATTGATCCTATGAGTTTTTTTGTTCACATTTCTCTTCAGGAAAACAATAACATCATTTTAAAATATGGTTAGTTACTTTTAAATGTGAGAATTTTTTTATAGCTTTATAGCATGCATGCTGATAATAATTAAGAGTGTTGCAATATGTGAATAGGAGCTGTGGTGGCCGAGTGGTTAGCATTATACTTGACTCTCGTCCCAGAAGTCACGGGTTCTATTCCTGGCGGGGTCACGTCCCAGGTTTTTCAAACGCACTCCCGCAGTATCTTACACAGGCAAGTTACTGTGAAAGTAATAAGCCATCCTTTGGAGGGGATGTAAAGCTGTCGCTCCCATGTGTAGGGAGAGCAATACCCTGTGCATGTTAAAGCTCTCGCTGAACTTCTATGTTAATCAGTAATACATACAGCCCGTAAACCCTTCCTAGGAAACGAGGCTGTCGTGATAATCAAAATTGATTGTGTGCAGTATCAGTAGAAAGAAAGAGCATAATAAGTCATTAAGTGGATTTCACAATATTAGCTGACCTACACATTAAAAGTCAGTAAATAATATGACTGTCCTCACACTTCAGGAAAAAGTATCAGTCATTCTCCTATACAACACTGAACAATATAAAATGCAGTGACCACACTGTAGCATAATAAACAGTAATCGATGATGAAATTTCATGCGAAAATTTCCCAAAAGTTGCCCAACTTTAAATACTTGTATCTTGAAGGACTCACACCACTATTATCTCCCTTGAATACTCGTGCCCTACAGAATCACAGAAAAATGCATGTTGATACAAGATTTCTAGCTTATTCTGCCTCATTTTACACATCATGGGTCTAATCACCACGGGGTTGTATTTTTGTCACGCAAACATGAAATTAAAAAAAGTTCAATCTGGTAAATATTTGTTAAATGTGTTTTAAATTGCAGATATTGGATCAATGAAGAATTTAAGCATAAATACATGTTGCAAAATCTTTTTTATCTCTATGCCACAAACAAAAACATTACAATGGGACCCTATGGAAAATTAATTGTGGTGTGAGACGTTAAAAGTTACAAGTTTCATTTATGCCAAACACCATCAAAAAATAAATTCTCCTGCGATGATAGCACTTCCTTTACTCCACCATTTTAAACAAAAAAGGAGCTCAACGGAAACTTTTTAGATTTTTAACTTCCTGCCCGTTTCATAACATCAATCATCGTTCATGTGACGTGATGCATGCATTACTGGAATAAAAATCATACCTGGCCAGTCCTACTGTTAGTGTGTTAAAATACACGTTTAATGCTCTTTTGAAATTTTTCGTATTGGCGAGCATCATGCAGTTACATAGAACGTCAGAATAATAAAAAAAAACTGCATAGGAGCCAATTTATTAGGCTAGTCCTACTGTATAATTTGTACTGCGAGGGTAAATAAACGCTTACGCAAAAAATGCACGTTTTGATAGGCTCATACTGATTACGCCTCATTACCAATACCGTAGTCAATATTAAAATAAAAGTGAAAATAGAAATAAAATTGTGTTTGTTTACATATTTTGTTTGTCTGCCATTTTATGTTCATGTGACTAATGCACGTGACTTATTTTTTAACGTTTATACTGCGGGACCTTTGAATTACGGTTACGTCTTAATTCACTGTGCGGGACTTACTTACAGATACTTAATGATACTTATAGATCCTCTTCTGGTAGAAGGTTGGGTATCCCAGCCTGTGGTACCAGCTCGTCACTTTCATCGCTAAAACTTTCATCTAAACTTCCGACGGTTAACACCTCTTGAAAGTTATATTGTATGGGTTGATCCTTAAGAAATTTATCTAATCTTCTCTCAAAGGAGTACACAGTTTTTACTTCCACTATTTCACTTGTTAATTTGTTCCACATGTCCACTACTATATAGTAGAAGGAATATTTACGTATATTTAAACGTGGTCTTTTTTTTTAACAACTTCTTATTATGCCCTCTAGTTGACTGGTTATTATTAACTGTGAATAAGAAGGTCAAGACCCTCATACGCAAAAGGAACAAGCTGTTTGCGAGGAAAGCAAAGTCCAAGTGTGCCAAAGACATCAGGCTGTACAGAGAGACAAAGACTAATCTTCAGAAAGCAGAGAGACAGTCATACTGGAGGTACATCGAGACAATCATTGATGTCGGAAACACAGCAGGCCAAGAGGACAGACCCAACAAACAGAAACGGTTCTGGTCCTACATCAAATCCCTGAAGAAGGACAGCAGCGGAGTAGCCCCACTGAAAGAAAATGGGAAGTTATACGCCGATGCCAAAGACAAGGCTGACATACTCAACCGCCAGTACCAGTCAGTATTCACCAATGAGGACATAACTGATATGCCAACACCAGCAGGGGCACCATTCACTCCAATGTCAGACATAGTGGTCACCATAGAAGGGGTTGCAAAGCTCTTAAAGAAGATGAACCCAAGCAAAGCCTGTGGACCCGACCAGCTTCCTGCAAGGATCTTAAAAGAACTAGCCAATGAAATTGCACCATTCCTGACGGTCATATTCCAAAGAAGTCTACAGCTTGGAGAGATACCAAATGACTGGAGGATAGCAAACGTCACGGCAATCTTTAAGAAGGGAGAAAAGTACAAGGCCAGCAATTACCGTCCAGTATCCCTTACAAGCCTTTGCTGCAAGATACAGGAACATATCATAACCAGTAACGTCCTCAAGCACCTTGATGCCCACCACATACTCACGGACTGCCAGCATGGATTCCGAGCCAGAAGGAGCTGCGAAACACAGCTACTAACACTAGTTCATGAACTAGTCACAGCCCTCAACAACGGAGTCCAACATGACTTGATCATCCTGGACTTTTCCAAGGCATTTGACAGAGTCCCTCATGAACGTTTACTGAGGAAACTAGCCCACTATGGAATAAGAGGCAGCACACTGATGTGGATCAAGGCATTTCTATCGAAAAGAGAGCAACAGGTCCTAGTAGATGGCGCCACTTCAGACAGTGTGCCAGTTATTAGCGGAGTACCTCAAGGCATGGTATTAGGCCCACTGTTGTTCCTCATTTTTATAAATGACCTTCCAGACAGCGTACATTCAAGAGTTCGCCTCTTTGCTGACGACTGTATCTTGTACAGACCAATCAGAACAAGACAAGACAGTGTTGACCTCCAAGATGACCTAGATCGACTCGCCGAATGGGAAAGTATATGGGGCATGGATTTCCACCCAGACAAATGCAGCACCCTCAGAGTCTCTAGATCAAGATCACCGGTAGCCTCTAACTACACACTGAAGGGTCAGGTCCTAGAGACCACGGATTCGGCAAAGTACCTCGGGGTGGAGCTACAAAAAGACATGAATTGGAGCCTCCATATCGACAAAACAGTCAAGAAGGCGAACAGTACACTAGGATTCTTGAGAAGGAACCTGAGGATTTCCAACGAACAAACAAAGTCCTCGGCATACTTCTCACTAGTAAGACCCACCCTAAAGTACTGTTCTACTATTTGGAGCCCTCACACCCAAGAGCACATCAAGAAGGTAGAGATGGTTCAGCGTCGGGCAGCACGGTATATCACTAACCGCTACAGGAACACTAACAGTGTCACATCTATGTTGGAGCACCTAGAATGGGAGACTCTGGAGTCGAGGCGTACTACGAGCCAACTCACCATGCTCTTTAAGATTATTCACGGGCTAGTGGACATACCAGCATCCGAGTTCCTGACACCTGCATCATCTCGCACCAGGTCCAATCACTCTTTGAAATTTAGACAGTTATCTTCTTCCAGCGACTATCTCAAATTTAGTTTTTTCCCAAGAACAGTTTGTCGTTGGAATAGTCTACCAGCCACTGTGGCTGAGGCTCCTGATTTGGTATCTTACAAACAGGAGCTTTCCAAACTTTCATTCTAAACCCTGTCCCAGTTGATTGTTTGTTAGGTTCTAGTGATTCTCAGTGCTATGCTGGTTGGGTGAATTCCCAGGGGCCGCTACGGTAGCCAGACAGGATTGATGATGAAGGCCTATCACGCAATTAGCGACTAAGAATATCTTCCTTCTACCTTTCCTATCCATTTTTACTCATTTTTTCTTCTCACTTTAATTCATTGTTAAGTATATTTGATATTAATTAATGCGCAACCAACCCGCGTTGTAATCGTCAATTGTGACGGAAACGTGTACCATACAGATACAGATACAGATACTGATGAAACATCGGAGTCATATTTCCCAGACAATAGTTTATACGTTTCAATGAGGTCCTCACGAATTCTTCTGAATGTTAAAGTTGGCAACTCTAATTTCTTCATACCAGGGATTAACCTAGTAGCCCTTTTTTGTACATTCTCCAGCATTACTATGTGTTTTACAAGATGTGGACTCCAGACTTGGTTTGCATATTCAATATGTCGCCTCACCAGTGAAGTAAATAATATTTTAAAAGTGGTTTCGTCCATGTATTCAAATGTTCTTCTTATTACTCCCATTGTCGAATTGGCTTTATTTACTTTTTCTGTTATATGTTTCTCAAAGTTAAGTTTATTGTCTATGACAATACCAGGGAGTACGTTATAGGGAGGAGAAACGGGCTCGTTTTGCCGATTTATGTTGTCGCGCATGTGTTTCACTACTCCGTGAAAATAACTACTTCCGGTTGTTTCGCGAGTGTGTGAAAAACAGCAGATTCTTATAAATTATTACACTTACAAACTCAATAAAGGTGCTAAATGTAAACATAAGTTTTATTTATTCACATTGTGTCCTCTGATACAGAGCGTGTATTTGTTTGCATGTTTAAAAGCACATTTTACCTGACGGTTCCGTGTAACAAAGATGGCGCCACTCTGCGAAAATAAAAAATGGTGACAGTGTATAGCTATTGCAAACGAGATACGAGACTACGGGTTATTTAGGCATTAATAATAGCAAAAAGTGAATAGTAAACATTTTTATCTTTGTAAAGATGGTAATTTCATGGTGGTGATTATAAGACAAAGCCTAAAAAGAAGTGATGAAAATGTGCCTTTTGAGATATCAGCTAAATTTTTAATTTTATAGAATTAAAAATGGTGTGGAGCTATTGCAAGCGAGCTACGAAGTATGGGTTATATTAGGCATTAATAATAACAAAAAGTGAATAGTAGACATATTTATCTTTGTCAAGAATGTAATTTCGTGATGTTGATTATAACAGAAAGCCTTAAAAAGGGGCTGTAAAAACTGCCTAATTTGAGATGTTTGCTGAAATTTTAACTTTTCAAATGTAACGCGCTTACGATCGATTTACCTGTATCGATAAAATAGTAAATGGCGGCGTTCTAGCGCGACAACATAAATCGATAAACTAGAGCGTTTATGAACCCGTTTCTCCTCCCTATAACGTACTCCCTGACAACACCTATATCTTTTTCTTCCCTGCTTATATGCATTGGTTCAAGATCGCTTTTAAGCCTATATTTATATTCATTGACTTTTTCCAATTCTCTTAGTTTTACATTTCTCTGGATGAAATTTCAATAGCCATTTTTCAGACCATGAATTCATATTATATATATCCGATTGCAGCTTTTCATAATCTGTGGCGTCAAATATGCCCCTGTATATCTTCGTATCGTCAGCAAATAAATACATTTCACTCTCTGACGATACGGCAGACGGTAGGTCGTTAATGTATATTACAAAGAGTATAGGTCCTAGTACCAAACCCTGCGTATTCCACGTGAGACATCCTTCCAATCAGAACTCTCACCGTTAACCCAAACACTCTGTTTCCTGTCTTTGAGGAATGACTCTATCCAATTAATATACGTTTCACCCAAATTAAACATGTTCAATTTATGAATTAACTTACGATGGCTGACTTTGTCGAACGCCTTCATAAAGTCACAATATGCTACATCCACGGCACCACCGTTATCCAAAATTCCTGTCCATCTGTCTATTACTGTCAATAATTGAAAAACTGTAGATCTACCCGATATAAAGCCATTTTGTTTATTACTAAAAAAGTTTATTAGTATGCACATGTTCTACTAAATTATCACGTACACTTTAGATAGAATGCACGTTAAGCTAACCAGACGGTAATTACCTGGTTTCTGTCTCCCTTTTTGAATAACGCTGTTATATTTGCCCATCTCCATTTTTCTGGGATATTACCAGTCATGAATGATTTATTATAGATAATTGACAGTGGCAAGGATATTACTTCAGCCAGTTCCTTTAATATACGGGAATGCAATTTGTCAGGTCCTGGTGATTTTGTTATTTTTAATCTATCCAATTTCTTTTTTACAATATCTTCAGTTATTTTCATTTCATTCAGAAAAGCAACATCCGGCTGTGCCTTCACATCTGGTTGTACATTATCATTATCAGTTGTAAAAACTGAAGTAAAATAGTCTGCCAAAACATTTGCTTTTTGACTATGTGTTTTAGTTAAAGCAGTATTACTACTGTCTTTATACAAGTCTGTTATAGTGGTTTTTGTCTTAGTTTTTTTCTTTACATAATTCCAAAAACTCTTTGGATTTGTTTTAACTGAATCTGCTATATTTTTTTCATGCTTCTTAACCATTTTCCTTGTTAGAACTCTTACTTGATTTCTCACTCTATTGTACTCTAGCTTGGCCTCTTGGTCCCCATCCTTCATATACCGATTCCATAGTCTTTGTTTCTGTTTAATTTTTTTTCTTGAAGTTTTATTTTCTTGTTTTAATTTATTTCCACCATTCATTTTTATCCGTTTGGTTGGCACACATTCATCCACCGCTCTATGAATTTTCTCTCCAAATATTTTCAACTGGTCATATATGGGTCATCCACCGTTTCCTTATCTAGTAGCATATTCCAGTCTAATCTCAGTATAGTTTTCATTTTTTCATAATCTGCTTTGTTATACTGAAATACCAGTTTGTGATAAATATATGACGCATATTCCGCTTTTGGCAAATTTCCTTTAATTTCAGTACAACCTTATTTGGTCAAAAAAACACAAGAAATTAAGTAACAAAATCAAAACGAGTTACATAAATTATGAGCATAGATGTGAATATGTGATGCTTTGAACTGCGATGTATTTGTTGAGCAATTAAATAAACGGGTTCATGTGAATGGTATTGAACCTAGTTTACAGGAATTTTCCAATTTAATGAATAGTGTTACAAACCCTTTATTCAGAAAAACACTTAGTCACAGTAATGGTACAAATACAAGTAAGCGTAAACAAACTAATATCTGGTTTAATGAAAGTTGTGAAGACCTGAGAACTATTTTTCATTTTCATTTAAATTGTTATAGACAATGTCAGTCAGACGAAAACAGAGTTTTACTTGTTAGATCACGCTCTGAATATAAATCTATGTTAAAAAGATGTAAAAGAGATTATAATAATGAAAAGAAAAAGTGGAAACATACAGACATAAGAAACTATATTGGAATATGTTAAGAGAGGCATCGCATGTAAAATGTCCAAATATATCATATTCTGCTTTTGAACAAAAAATTTAATCTGTCAATAATTCTGATGATCCTTTTTCCCAACCCGATGACGGTTTTTTATTTTAATGAAAGTTTTTTAAATGGCGAGTTCCAAGTTATGTTCAGTGAACGAACCAGCAGTGTTATTTTTACTGGTCCTTTGGGACCAACGAGCCCAATATAGGTGGCTTTGAAGTAGAATACCGCTTAAGCCGGTGCTAGGGGGCGTGAGAGGTGTTGCTTCTTTCATTACTTCTCATGAACAGACTCAATAAAACCGAGTCTGCTGCTTTATTCTCTTCATTGTGTCTGTTGCTCCCAATTGATCACCTTTATCAGTATTTATTAACATTCACACTAGCGTTCGTTTAGTGCAGTGTGGCGGCTGTAAAGTCTCCCCGTGCTACGAATCAGTAGTGTTATTTTTACTGGTCCTTTGGGACCAACGAGCCCAATATAGGTGGCTTTAAAGTAGAAAACCGCTTAAGCCGGTGCTAGGGGGCGTGAGAGGTGTTGCTTCTTTCATTACTTCTCATGAACAGACTCAATAAAACCGAGTCTGCTGCTTTATTCTCTTAATTGTGTCTGTTGCTCCCAAAGGATCACCTTTATCAGAATTTAATGATGTAGTTATAAGTAATGAGGAAATATTAAAAGCTATTAGACAGCTCAAAAATGGCAAAAGTGCTGGTCCAGTTTTTCTTTTAAATGAATACTTTGTACATGGTGCTCCCAATTATTACCGTATTTATACACATTATTTAACACTACATTGAACACAGGTATTTTTCATGAGTCTTGGTCAGAAGGATATATCATCCTACTACATAAGAATAGTTCTATTAATGACACAGATAGTTATAGAGTAATTACATTATTAAGTACGTTGGGTAAACTATTTACGAGACTATTAAATACACGTTTAAGCTATTGGGCTGAAAATTACAATGTATATATTGAAGCACAGGCAGGCTTTCGCAGTGATATGAGTACAACCAGGGCTTTAATTATCATCCCAGGTACAACTGACAACATTTTTGTTCTTCATGGACTTACTACGCATAATATGATACATAGTGGTAAGAAAATGTATTGTAGTTTTATTGATTTTAGCAAAGCTTTTGATTATACAGATAGGAACAGTATGTGGTATAAATTAATACAATTGGGTGTAAGAGGTAAAATGTTCAATGTAGTTAAAAGTATGTACAATAGTATCAAGTCACGAGTCAAATACAATAATACGTTAAGCAACGAATTTTCATGCATGCTCGGAGTGCGTCAAGGAGAATATTTCTCTCCTTTTCTTTTCTCTCCTTTTCTTTTCTCAATGTTCTTAAATGATATTGAATTGAATTGAATTGGATTTTATAGTCGCACCAACAGCTAAGGTCATATGGCGACTTTCCAGCTTCTACTGGCGGAGGAAGACCCCAAGTGCCCCTCCGGGCAATTTTCGTGCACGGGCGGGCACCTGGGTAGCACCACCGACGTTCCGCAAGCCAGCTGGATAGCTTCCTCACATAAAGTTACCTACAGCGGTGAGGGGCAAGTGATTGCAAGTCAGATACTCTTACCACTCGGCCACGGACGCCCCTTAAATGATATTGAAGAATATTTCATTTTAAATAAATTTGAAGGTATCTTATTCTCTTGCTATATGCTGATGATATTGTTATTTTCGCAGAAAGCGTTGAAGGTCTTGATATTCTATCTGCCTGATTACTGCGAGAGATAGAAGTTAATGTTAAAGAAAAATAAAATAATTGTTTTCAGAAAAGCTGGATTGTTACCACGTAATTTAATTTTTCTTTTCGATGGTGTACAAATTGAAATTGTGAAGTCACTTGTTTTTACCCAAGGCGGTTCTTTCAGTGAAACGCAATTAACGTTAGCGGGTAAAGCACAAAAAGCAATATTCAAACTGAATAAGTATCTTTTAAACTTTACAGATATTTCTATATCTCATAGACTTGAACTATTTGATAAGCTAATATTGCCCATTTTACATTATTCTTGTGAAGTGTGGGGTTTCCACAGTGCAAACAATATTGAAAGAATACATACATTTTATTGCAAACGTATGTTGAAAGTGAAACGTACAACGCAAAATGATTTTGTATATGGTAATCTGGGCAGGTTTAGCTTTATCAATAATAGATTTTATAGAATTATTAAATATTGGTTAAATATTTTAAACAGCAGTGAAAACAAGTATTGGGAAGTTATTTATAATGTTCTAAAAACAGATGCTGATATTTACCCAAACACAGTATCATGGTGGGTGTCCCAGACGAGCCCCCAAATATATTTTGGTGAAAAAATCATATCAGTCATATCTTTTAATGGCGAAGAAGTCCGTATAGTGTTTCCTACATGGCATAATTTGGCATAATTTGGTGAAATCTGATGCATTTGGGGGAATAGTTTAGTCGTTAAATCCAATGACGAATAGCATAGAACCAGCGAAAAAAATAAAATAATGCTCACCAATAGTAGATTCAGCAGGGATTCGAACTTGGTGTCCCTCGAAATAAACTTGCTACCATGTCATCACTAAAGTTAGCTGGTTGGCTAATTGTTGCACTTATAAACCTTTATATTTATTTACCTTGTACACATCCACACATTAAAGTGACACACTGCAATCTTGATTGTTTAAAAAGTTAGTTTTTCTCGTAACTTGCATTCGTTCAATCATTAATATTAATTGTTAGAATAGTTCAAAGCAAATTGTGTTTACATATTATTGACTTTTGATAATATTGCACCAATAATATATTTAAAAAATGTGCAGAATAATGAAGGAAATTCTCATTTCTTTATTTAATTATATGCAAGCAGTTTTAAAGTCAAAATGGTACAGGATTAATAAATCGCTGTACTAATTGTAACGCCTCAAATTGACATGTGTCACTTTAAAAGGACACACGACAGTCTTGAAATGTTTGTCAAGCACTGAAAATAGTGTCTCGATTTATTTATCCAATATCATTTTGTCTTTTATTTGTTTGTTTGTTTGTTTGTTTGTTTGTTTGTTTGTTTGTTTGTATGGTGTTTTACGTCATTTTCAACACATGTAAGGTTATATATAACGGTCGATTTTTGTGGTGAAGGCAGACCACCCACTTTTCCTGGGTAGAACCAGTACTGTACACCTCCCGCCACTCTTAAGAATCGTTTTGACTTGAAACCTGCTTGCATATAATTACATTAAAGTTTGAGTTTACTTTTTTCGTCTTGTTCTACCATAGGTTTAAATATATTATTGATGGAATATTATCAACAGTTTATAATATGCAAAATCACTTTGCTTTATCCTATTTTTATAATTAATATTAATGATTGAACAAATGTAAGTTATTTGAAAAACTAACGCGACGCCTCGAGTTTTTAAAATATAAAGCTTGCTGTGTGTCCCTTTAAGATGAAACCAAGACTGCAGTTCAACTTTTGCGTTCTCATTTTATTATTTAAATAAATCTATAAAGGAACTAACCCGCCAAATAACGGCAAAATTACACAAGGATTTGTCCATATTTTATGGACAAATCCTTGAATTACACTACAACACCGTTTGTTCATTTCAATATAATAATGCATATGTGCCGATTAAAATACGTTTTTTTCACGGGTTCTTAAAATACCCGTGAGTGAATATGCGTAAAATGGTTTTAAAATGAATTATGAGTTGGTAACTCTTTATTCGACGCCCCAGTTTTGGGGTTTGTTCTAGACTTGCTGGTTAAAGCCGTTTAGATCGCGGGTTTGGATTCTCAGCATATGTAAGTTATATGTACATGTAATGTACCTGGACGTCTGTAGGTTTAGAAACAGTGCACAGTACATCTGTTGTAAAAGTTTCCTTTTGATGGAGGGCTAGCTATGCGTTAAGAGTATTCAAGTAAAGCTCACTGGTTAAGAAACGACGCCGTCTCAGGATTTTATGTTTGTAAAATACGGAATGCGGGTTGGGAGTGCCATTTCCTACTTACTAAGCATGTCCCAACCCGAATTTTGTAGTAAAAAGATGTAGCCCAACATTTATTATTTACATTTATATACTCAGTTGCAAAAGAAAGTGTGCACTGCTCAGTTGCAAAAGAAAATGTGCACAGAATTATTTTAGAATTAATCGTATGAATTCCAAATGGAATATGTCATGTTTGGTACCAAAATGTTTATCATTATATTGTCAATATCATGTTTTTTTTCAATAGGTTGAATCATTAAAGCATAATTCTCATTATCATAGCCCTCGACTGTATACATGTTCATGAGCTAGTGATCGAAATTGGTCGGGTACAGTAGGAACAGTGAAGTAAGAAGAGAGTAGGAAGAAGTATCGGAGGGTTTTGTTTTGTTTGTTTTTTATAAAAAAATACGCGGAAACAGAAACCGTCATCCTAATCCAGAACTCGGCAAAACGGGTTACTAGAAAGACCGGAATACACCGAATCACCGGAATACACCGGAATACACCGAAATACATATAATAAAGGCATTATTTATGTAATTAATGGATAATAAATGATTATTTATGATTTAAATAGTAATATATCCATACAGAAGAGTGATTTACGTGTTTGGGGGCTTATATACGCACACTAGTCACCACTATATACACCTATATAGCAAAACTACATACTTATCTCCCTTGAAGGAAAACATCCTATTGCACAAGTTTCTTATTTATGCTTGCATAGACTGGCATAAAAATACAAATAAGTATTTAAATATTTTAATAATACATTTATTACAAGCACATGTAAGCGTATAGATCTATCATAATGTTGTTGTTTAACAATTTATAAAGCAAATAATTGAAGTCAAAACATTAAGCATGCGTTTTAAAGTACAGATAGCACCAGGGCTTCATATAAAGCCCTGATAGCACTAACACACACTTAAACACATGTATAAGATGGACGTTCGGAGGAAATAATGAGAATATGTTTGAATAACAGGTTATTATTAAAGAGTAGCATACGAATGTTTATTGATAAAAACCATTGCATCTGTAAAGTGCAAGTAAGTTGTATACATTTTTAGAAATTGCAAGTAAGTATATAAATTCTTAGATTATATATATGTAAAATGACACCGAGTTGACATATTCAACAATAGGCTATACAGCAACATAAACAAAATGTAAAATTTGAAAGTGTATAAACCGGTGTAATAGTAGTGTTATACAGTATAATACATTTAAAAAACTTCGTATATAGACCCGAAACGTTAATTTGAAATATACAGTGCGTTCCAGTTTGTTGACGATGTGCTGGTTGCGGTCGTGCTGGTTGCGTCATATATCGTACTACAATAAGCTATATACAAATATAAACAAACTGAAAAGTAATGTTAAAAAAAACACATGTTGGAATTTTTCAAAACGAACAAAATATAAGTTAATGTTCCAGTGTTTTTGAGATAAGATAAAGACAACTTATTTATATTACAAATATAACATAAGTTTTATGAAAAGTGACAGTGACACGCACACACTCACGCGTACGAACGCACACGTACACACGTGCGCACACACTGATACTGACACGCACGCACGCACGCACGCACACACACACAAAATATACACAAACTGCTTGACCTATATGAGTATTCACTCACGTACACACACACACGCGCGCGCACACTTACACATTATAAAGTAATCTCCAGTGCTTGATTATATGGACAGTTAGCAGTCACAAATGTATTGAATACAGTGCAATACCACCTCGCCAGAGGCAGCCAAACAGGGCTTCACGGCGTATGCACTGCAACGATACATGAAAGGCTGTGACAACTACATGGTTAATCTTCATTTTTGGTATCTTTCCGTGAACCGTCAATGTCCTTACGTTTATATTACGTTTCTTTTGACCTGATTTTTTACCGTCTGTCCTTGGTGCGACTACAGTAGATTTTCCGTCAGTTGAAGTTGCGTACGTAGCCTTCACGAACGCTTGTTCGTCATCCGAGCCGATTACAATTTCGTTAATTTTGACCCCAATAGTTTCAATTTCATATTTGTGTTTGTCGTAGATTTGTTGCAGTCCTGTCGGTCTGGTTACCTCGTCATATTTTTATTTTAGATTGTTATATATTAGATGCGGTTTTTGTTTAAACTTTAAAAGAAACCTGTCATAATTTATTTATAATAGAAATACATTTTCAACCTGGTCTTAGCGGCCGGGTCTTAGCCACAGATTGTTTCATAATATCAAAGAGGTGTTAATTGTTTCTCTGAGCCACAAAGACAACCAGGGACAGGAGTAATGGATTAAGAGAATAATGCCAATTTGTAGTAAAATTGTATTGTATTAAATTTTAAAACAAACATTATTATTTGTTACTGAATAATAAAGACTATGAATTAATAATTTATACAATACAAGCTATTTAATACATTGAACATTAATTGTTGACAAAATATTATTTTGGATGCTATACATGTATATTCTACACAATATGTATTTTACTGTTTACGCTTATTTCTGATCATAATGATGCAGTATCAATCAGCGGCGTCAATCAGCTATAATAAAAACACTAAATGTAGATGTATGACTAGTGTGCGTATATAAGCCCCCAAAACACATAAATCACTCTTCTGTGTGGATATATTACTATTTAAATCATAAATAATCAGTTATTATCCATTAATTACATAAATATTGCCTTTAATACATGTATTTCGGTTTATTCCGGTGTATTCCGGTGATTCGGTGTATTCCGGTCTTTCTAGTAACCGGGCAAAACTGCCGTTAAATAAACTTGTCCAAAGTGACATCCTTTGATCAAAACAAGTCGCCATTTTTGTAAAAAACAACAATTAAAAAGGTATTTAAAATAGTAAGCCCTTCTGTATTTGTATTTCGTGTAAATGTTGTTATCCATCGCAATGAAAAATTAAGGGTGAAATGAGGAATTGCTAGTCAAAAACATAATTGTCACAGGTTTTCGCGACAGTACGCTTGGTCTTTTTCTTTCTTCTTTTTCTTTCTTCATATAGTCCATCGCCCTCTTACGAGGAAGCTGTGGAGGATTTCTTAAAAATTCCTGGAGACTGGGAATGGCCGAGTGAAAAGCATGGTGTACTATTTAAATTGTGTAGAATCTCATGGGCCCCGTGTGGTTCCGGGGGGCCCTGTTTGATCACAGGGCAAAGAATAGGGCCACTGCAGATCCCTTTGGAGGGGTAGGCAGAGGGGAAGATTCCACCCAAATTCATGTTCATTTTTATGCCCCCGAACGGTGGCATATAGTAGTCGCACTGTCTGTCCGTTTGTGATTGTCCGTCCCCGTTCACTCGTTTCCGCTTCATAACTCTGATAATATTGGACGGATTTTCAAATAACTTCGCACAATTGCTCACCACAACAAGACGACATGTTGCGCACAAAATACAGGTGCATGGCTCCAAGGTCAAGGTCACACTTAGAGGTCAAAGGTTGTTCGTTCGTCTGTACAATCATGTCCGCTTCATAACTCTGACAATAATGGATGGATTTTCAAATAACTTCGCACAATTGCTCACCACAACAAGACGACATGTCGTGCACAAAATCCATGTCTGTGGCTCCAAGGTCAAGGTCACACTTCAGGGGTTTTTTTTGGCTGTTTTTATAGCCGAAATTCGGTCATATTCCCAATGCCAAAACATACCTTTTTTTCCCAATTAAGAGGAAATTTTTTTTATTTTTTTTTAGTGTCCCAATCCAATGATTGGGGTTCAAAAGCTTATAAATGCTTCTGTTTATCTTGGTGTACAAAAAACAGTATTAAAGATATAATTATGAAAGGAAAGCTTTACTTTATATTTTTCCGAATTTTATTAAAAATCGCGCTACAATTCCCAATTTTATGAAAAATCACGCTAAAATTCCCAATTCCAGGGGTACGGGTCATGTTCCCAAAAGGTAGACATACGATGACAATACCGCAGGCCAATTTGACGACAATATCCACAGTAGGGGCGGAGCTATATTGACTGAAGGCGGAGCCATGCGTTCAGCGAGTTGATACACTTAGAGAACTTTATTTTAAACGAAAAATCAAAGTATACCAGTACTGAGCGGCGTAGGTTTTACTGTCTAGATCCTTTGACGGGGCGTGAAAGAAGCAGAATGCGTTGCATTTGTTTTGTTATATTTGTATTGAAACAAAGTTATGCCATTTATGTGAAGAAGCCTTCCAACAGTTTTATTATGACAATATTATAAACTGTGGAAGGTATTGTAAATTGATTCATGTATGGGCGTGTATTACGGGAACATAGTCAGGGTTCTACATCAGATATATGTATGGGGTTATATTACGGGATAATATTCAGGGTCAGGTTTGTATATACGTAATAGGTCGTAATATGTATGGGCTTTAATTAAGAGACAATATCCAGGGTCAGGGTTGTACATAAGGTATATATGTATGGGCCTGTATTAAAGGTCAGATGTGTACATTATGTATATGTATGGGCTTGTATTATGTGACAATGGTTAGTCAGGTTTGTACATAAGGCACATAAGGTATATATATGGGCCTGTATTAAAGGAGAATATCTAGGGCCAGGTGTGTACATGGGCTCGTATTAAGTGACAATAGTTAGAGTCAGGTCTGTACATAAGGTACATAAGGTATATATATGGGCCTGTATTAAAGGAGAATATCTAGGGTCAGATGTGTACATAAAGTATATATATAAGGGCTTGTATTAAAGGACAATATTTGTACATTAGGTATATGTATGGCCTTATATTACGGGACATTAGTCAGGCTTGTACATAAGTAATATGTATGACCTTTCATCAACAGACAATATCCAGGGTCAGGTTTATACATAAGTCGTATATATGGGCCTGTTTTAAAGGACAATATCCAGGGTCAGGTTTGAACGTTTGGTACATGCATGGGCTTGTATTAAGAGACAATATCCAGGGTCAGGTTTATACATAAGTATTATATATGGGCCTGTATTAAAGGACAATATCCAGGGTCAGGTTTGTACATTAGCTATATGCATGGGCTTGTATTGAGGAACAATAGTCAGGGTAAGATTTGTACATTAGCTATATGTAGGAGGTTGTATTACGGGACAATATCCAGCGTCAGGTTTGTACATAAGTAATATGTATGGGAAAATCTCCAGGGTCAGGTTTTTACATAACGTATATATATGGGCCTGTGTTAAAGGACAATATCCAGGGTCAGGTTTGTACATAACTTATATGTATGGGCTTGTATTATGGGACATTATCCAGGGTCAGGTTTGTACATGACGTATATATATGGGCTTGTATTATGGGACAATATCCAGGGTCTGGTTTGTACATGACGTATATGTATATGTATGGGCTTGTATTAAAGGACAATATCTAGGGTCAGGTTTGTACATAACGTATATGTATGGGCTTGTATTATGGGACAATATCCAGGGTCAGGTTTGTACATAACGTATATGTATGGGCTTATATTATGGGACAATATCCAGGGTCAGGTTTATACATGACGTATATGTATGGGCTTGTATTAAGGGACAATATCCAGGGTCAGGTTCATACATGACGTATATGTATGGGCCTGTATTAAAGGACAATATCCAGGGTCTGGTTTTTACATGACGTATATGTATGGGCCTGTATTAAGGACAATATCCAGGGTCTGTATTATGGGACAATATCCAGGGTCAGGTTTGTACATAACGTATATGTATGGGCTTGTAATAAATTGAATTGGATTTTATAGTCGCACCAACAGGTGCCCCTCCGGACAATTTTCGTGCACGTGCGGGCACCTGGGTAGAACCATCGACGTTCCGCAAGCCAGCTGGATAGCTTCCTCACATAAAGATTCCTAGGCCCCTGAGGGATGGAACCTACAGCGTTGAGGGGCAAGTGATTGCAAGTCAGAGACTCTTACCACTCGGCCACGGATGCCCCGCTTGTATTAAAGGACAATACCAGGGTCAGGTTTGTACATAACGTATATGTATGGGCTTGTATTATGTGACAATATCCAGGGTCAGATTTGTACATAACGTATATGTATGGGCTTGTATTAAAGGACAATATCCAGGGTCAGGTTTGTACATAACGTATATGTATGGGCTTGTATTATGGGACAATATCCAGGGTCAGGTTTATACATGACGTATATGTATGGGTTTGTATTATGGGACAATATCCAGGGTCAGGTTTATACATGACGTATATGTATGGGTTTGTATTATGGGACAATATCTAGGGTCAGATTTATACATGACGTATATGACTGTATGGGCTTGTATTATGGGACAATATCCAGGGTCAGGTTTGTACATAACGTATATGTATGGGCTTGTATTATGGGACAATATCCAGGGTCAGGTTTGTACATGACGTATATGTATGGGCCTGTATTAAAGGACAATATCCAGGGTCAGGTTTGTACATGACGTATATGTATGGGCTTGTATTAAAGAACAATATCCAGGGTCAGGTTTGTACATGACGTATATGTATGGGCCTGTATTAAAGAACAATATCCAGGGTCAGGTTTGTACATGACGTATATGTATGGGCTTGTATTATGGGACAATATCCAGGGTCAGGTTTGTACATGACATATATGTATGGGCTTGTATTATGGGACAATATCCAGGGTCAGGTTTGTACATGACGTATATGTATGGGCTTGTATTATGGGACCATATCCAGGTCATGTTTGTACATTAGGTATATGTATTAAAAGACAATATCCAGGGTCAGGTTTGTATATGTATGGGCCTGTATTAAAGGACAATATCCAGGGTCAGGTTTATACATAACGTATATGTATGGGCTTGTATTAAAGGACAATATCCAGGGTCAGGTTTATACATGACGTATATGACTGTATGGGCCTGTATTATGGGACAATATCCAGGGTCAGGTTTATACATGACGTATATGTATGGGCCTGTATTAAAGGACAATATCCAGGGTCAGGTTTGTACATGACGTATATGACTGTATGGGCTTGTATTATGGGACAATATCCGGGGTCAGGTTTGTACATGACGTATATGTATGGGCTTGTATTATGGGACAATATCCAGGGTCAGGTTTATACATAACGTATATGTATGGGCCTGTATTATGGGACAATATCCAGGGTCAGGTTTATACATGACGTATATGACTGTATGGGCTTGTATTATGGGACAATATCCAGGGTCAGGTTAATACATGACTATATGTATGGGCTTGTATTATGGGACAATATCCAGGGTCAGGTTTGTACATGACGTATATGTATGGGCTTGTATTATGGGACAATATCCAATGTTTTAACATTATGTAATTACGATGAAATGTATATAGATGATTTAAGCATTTTTTTCGAATATGCAAACTCTAACTGTGCTCAATTGATGCATAATTATTGTCTAAGTAATGGATAGAGTATGGTCTCATTGAGTTGGTTAATTTAAACATGGATGGGCATCTGTCAGAATCCTTCCTTTACAAGGATGTAAAGCCGTTGGGGCCCCTGTGCAGGGAGAGGAGAGACATACCATACGCATGTTAAAGACCTTCACAAAAAGCCTGCAGGTAAACCCATCCTCAGAAATGAAGCTGTAGTGATAATCAAGCGTGTACAAGGAAAAAAGAAAGAAAGAAAGAAAGAAAGAAAGAACATGTACTAACACATTTGCTCACTAATTGTTTACAAACTGACATACGTCATAATGTGTGATGCTTTTTTTCCTTCTAAAACAGGGGCTGAAATTCAGCTACTTCACAATTTGTGGCCAATTTTTTTTACAATTTAAAAAAAAAGTTTTTTTTTTATAAACAACATCTCCCCATCTAACTTTCTCAATATTGTTTGTTTTGGATACAAGCCCATACATTTACCTAATGTAAAAAACCGACCCTGAACATTGTCCTTTTATACAAGCCCATGCATATACGTCATGTATAAACCTGAGTCCCTGGTTATTGTCCTTTAATAAAGGCCCATAAATATACGTCATGTACCAACCTGACCCTGGATATTGTCCCATAATACAAGCCCATACAGTCATATACGTCATGTATAAACCTGACCCTGGATATTGTCCTTTAATACAAGCCCATACATATACTTCATGTATAAACCTGACCATGGATATTGTCCTTTAATACAGGCCCATACATATACTTTCTCCCGGATATATCTAACAGACAGATTGATGCAGTAGATAGTCTGACCATGTCCGACCAATTAGTTCAGTTGCTAGAGTATCGGAAAGGTAGTCCGAAGGTCGAAAGAACAAATAGGTCCCAGGTTTGAGTCGCGGTCCGGCTGCACATTTGTCTAGCCTTTATGATGGTTGGTGATCCAGCCATTGTCGATTCGCACTGGATCACCGATCAAGACTAGATACAGTAGCATTCCGAGTTTCGTTCCATGCCATATCTGTCTGGGGTTCGAACTTAAAATGTTTTTTTTTATTATTATTATTTTGGTGGTTACGTGGGGTGGGGGTGTTGGAGGGTGGGGGTGGGGCGGGAATCGCGCAATCAAACATGAACTGTGCCCGCCCTTTAGGTTTATATTACACCCTGTGAATGAAAGACAGCAGAACTGCTAAAATATGGGGTGGTCGCGAAAACTAAAGTCGAGGAGAATCAATTCAAACTCGTCTTTTGGAACCCGATACTGGTGTTTTTAATCACAAAGCGATCATTTCGCTCTGTTTATAATGCCGTATAAATATGCAGACATCTTCATAAGAATTAAATATGTGCTCAGACTGTGAAGTCAAAGCGATAATTTCGCTCTGTTTCATAATGACGGATAAATATGCAGACATCTTCATAAGAATTAAATATGTGCTCAGACTGTGAAGTCCTCGTAGAGGCATCCATCTTCCCCGAGACCTCAACATTATTTTAGGACATTTTATTGATCATTTATATTTATATCGTTTTTATGTATGCATCTTTTAAAGTTATGTGACATTCGTGTAATTGATTCATATATTTATATGAAAGAAAAAAAAGAAATATAAATCAATATCTTCTCTCCTTCTTTTTCTGTTAAAATAAAGTACTGAAAGTGTATCAACTCGCTCTGCTCATAGCTCCGCCTTCGACCGCCCCCTACTGTGGATATTGTCGTCAAATTGGCCTGAGGTATTGTCATCGTATGCCTACCGTTCCCAAAATCATGAAAAAAATCCCTGCACTTAGAGGTCAAAGGTCAAAACAAAGTGCTTTCGTGTCCGGTTAATAACTCTGACATTCATGGACAGATTTTCAAATAACTTGGCACAATTGCTCACCACAAATAGACGACGTGTCGCGCACAAAACTCAGGTCCCTGGCTCCAAGGTCAAGGTCACACTTAGAGGTCAAAGGCCAAAACAAAGTGCTTTCGTGTCCGGTTAATAACTCTGAAATTCATGGGCAGATTTTCAAATAACTTGGCACAATTGTTCACCACAACTAGACGACGTGTCGCGCACAAAACTCAGGTCCGTGGCTCCAAGGTCAAGGTCACACTTAGAGATCAAAGGTCAAAACAAAGTGCTTTCGTGTCCGGTTAATAACTGTGACATTCGTGGGCAGATTTTCAAATAACTTGGCACAATTGCTCAACACAACTAGACGACGTGTCGTGCACAAAACCCAGGTCCGTGGCTCCTAGGTCAAGGTCACATTTAGAGGTCAAAGGTCAAATTGTGTCCAGTCAGTAACTCTGGCATTCCTGGACGGATATTCAAATAACTTGGCATAAGTGCTCAGCACAACCAGACGACATGTCATGCACAAAATCCAGGTCCGTCGCTCTAAGGTCAAGGTCACACTTAGAGGTCAAAGGTCAAATCATGTCCGGTCAATAACTGGCATTTCTTGACGGATTTTGAATTAACTTGGCACAAGTGTTCACCACAACAACATGATGTATCGCGCACAAAATCCAGGTCCATGGCTTCAAGGTCAAAGTCACACATAGGTCAAAGGTCAAATCGTGTCCGGTCAATAACTCTGGCATTCCTGGACGGATTTGCAAATTACTTGGCACAAGTGCTCACCACATTAAGACGATGTGTCGAGCACAAACCCAGGTCTGTGGCCCCAAGGTCAAGGTCACACTTAGAGGTCAAAGGTCAAATTGTGTGAAACAATATCTGTGGTATTCCTGGATGGATTTTCAAATAACGTATTTTAATTTATTTTTTAATTGTTTTGTTAATTATTTTTTTATGTTTTAAATTTTTTGATTTTTTTTTTTTAATATTTTTTTTTAATTATTTTTTTTTTTTTTTTTTTAATTTTTTTTAATTTTTTTTTTTTTAAATTTGATTGATTGATTTATTTATTTTAGATTTGTTAGATTTTTTAAAAGAAAAAAAATTGTATTTTATTTTTTTAATTTTAATGATTTTTGATCGTTTTTTAAAAAAAGTTTTTTTAATTGATTTTTTGTTAATTTTTATTTTTTTTTATTTTTTAAATTTTTTTTTAGGTATATATACTTTGTTAGATTTTTATTGAATAATTTGTTGTTGTTTTTTTAATTTATTTTTTTTTGTTTTTTTTTGGTTGTTTTTTCAAGTGTATATATTTTTTTTGATTTTTTTTTGTTGGTTTCATATTGCTCCAAGGTCAAGGTCACACTTACAGGTCACTTTGGGGGCATTTGTCACTTCTTGTTTGTTCATGTTCATTGAACCGTGAAGGTCTTCATCATGATCCCTGCATGTTTCAGGTGCCATCTCGTTCACATCAAAAGAGCAGTGGCAGAAAAACGATAAACTTGGCTCCAGCGTAAATGGAGTTTCTACGATAGAATTTGCAGCAACTCTGCAGTTCAGGGTGTGAAGGTTCTAGGCCCATTTTCCATATTTTATCTCTATGTACATGGAGTATGAGCCTGGCATGTTCATGCCTGTTAGGCGCCATATAACCTTTCATTTGGTGCGCCTTTCAAACCCAATTCATTTCAATACAATCTCGTGGTTGGATACACCCAAGTGAGTACAGGCATGGTGTACCCTTGAATAGTGAAAGTTTGTGGAACACTAACGTAGCTCTGCTGGCCCGAGACCACCTGATTTTCGGAAGAACCACCTCTTTCCACAAGATTGGTGGCCTGTCGGGCCTGCTATTTAAAAGTATATACATGTTGTACATTATAAGAGCATCTAGCGTTCGCATGATTGACTTTGTGCAATGGGTTTTTGAGTTATTTAAAAATGTGGAAAATTCTGAAAAACGTTCCACTGCCACCAAAATATCAAATGCCAAAGCTGAAAAATAATGTTAACTTAGTCCCCCACCGGTCCCGTGGGGTGGGGGACTATAGGCTTGCACCCTGTCCGTCTGTCCGTCCGTCCTTCCGAAATGCTTGTCCGGACCATATTTTCAATACTATAACACTTAGAGATACCAAACTTGGTATGTGAATACATCTTGGAACAGCGGTGTGTCGCGTACCAAAATAAGGTCATTGTGACCTTGACCTGTGACCTCTGTCATAGAAAATGCGTGTCCTGACCGTATTTTCAATACTATAACACTTAGATCTATACCAAACTTGGTATGTGGATACATCTTGGGATAGCGGTGTGTCGCGTACCAAAATAAGGTCACTAAGACCTTGACCTCTGTCATAAAAAATGCTTGTCTGGACCGTATTTTCAATACTATAATACTTAGAGATACCAAACTTTGGACGTGGATACATCTTGGGATAGCGGTGTCGCGTACCAAAATAAGATCAGAGTGACCTCTGTCATAGAAAATGCTTGTCCGGACCGTATTTTCAATACTATAACACTTAAGATACCAAACTTGGTATGTGAATACATCTTGGGATAGCGATGTGTCGTGTACCAAAATAAGGTCATTGTGACCTTGACTTGTGACCTCTGTCATAGAAAATGCGTGTCCGGACCGTATTTTCAATACTATAACACTTACAGATACCAAACTTGGTATGTGAATACATCTTCAGATAGCGGTGTGTCGCATACCAAAATAAGGTCATTGTGACCTTGACCTGTAACCTCTGTCATAGAAAATGCTTGTCCGGACCGTATTTTCAATACTATAACACTTAAGATACAATTTGACCTCCATCATAGAAAATGACTGGAAAATGTTTGTCTGGGCCGGTGGGGGACTGTGGATTGCCCTGCAGTTCTTGATGCTCTTGTTTTTACTGTAATGTTTCAGTAAGTATAGCCGTACATGAGAAGGATATCAATTGGAAAGACCACCAGTTTTCAATGGCAGAGAGTACTGCAGGCTTCCTACTTATAACAGTTAGTGTCAAACTTTGCTAAGCGGTGACTGCTGCTTATCAACATGTCGGATAATAAAAATAAAATATTTAAAAATGTATGCTTTTAATGATACATATTGTACATCTGTATTTGCAGGTCAGACACTTGTACAAAAGTTGCATCAGGTGTAGGAAGTACAATGGATGGATCCAAGAATACTGTTTTGAATGCAAGTAGTGAACCTGCGATTGTTCATCATGATACACCATCTCCAGAGACTGAATCTGAGCAGACTGCTACTCCAGGCAAAACAAATGCATCTGAGCAGACTGCTACTCCAGGCAAAACAAATGCATCTGAGCAGACTGCTACTCCAGGCAAAACAAATGCATCTGAGCAGACTGCTACTCCAGGCAAAACAAATGCATCTGAGCAGACTGCTACTCCAGGCAAAACAAATGAATCAGAGCAGACTGCTACTCCAGGCAAAACAAATGAATCTGACAAAAAACATGATATCCAGACAGGGTCATCATCCCTGACATTTAAAACGCCAAGCTTTGTTATCCCCATTAAAAAGAAAGTGCAGAGCAGTAACGAGGCTTTAAAAATGTTTAAACAACCTGTCAAACTTTCAGTAAGTGGTGGCCATAATCATGATAATGAAAAAATTGAAACAGTAACTGGAGAAAGAACTGAAAATGAAGCTGAAAAAACGGAAATTCAGTCAAAGGCTCTGTCACCAGCGGAACATTTAAAGCTCGCCAAGTCTGCAATTCCTTACAAGGAACCACCCTGGAGCACTCTTTGTGAAAATAAATATTCTTTTGAGGTGATAAAAAATGGTGCTGTTGTAGAAAATGTTGATCTGACTTCCAAAACTTTTTACGTGGTAGGACGCCTCCCTAGTTGTGACGTTACCATGGAACACCCATCGTTGTCGCGACACCATGCCATTATTCAGTACTCCAGCGGGTCATTGGAAACATACCCAAAAGGCTGGTATCTGTATGACCTAGACAGCACTCATGGGACTTGGATCAACAAGAACAGAGTGCCACCAGAGAAATATCATCGATTACATGTCGACTTTGTCCTCAAGTTTGGTGGAAGTACTAGGTAAGTTTTTCAGGATCTTTTTTTAAAATACTGCGATATCATTTGTTTGTTACTTGTAGGTATTAAATTTTGTGGTGTTTTTTTAGCTGTCCACTTTCAGAGTTAAAGACAAAGTCATTCTACTATCTCTCGTGTCCTTTTTTTAGAAACCGCTTAAATGAATTCATGCGTGGACTAGTGGTAGAGCGCCAAACTCCAGATTGAGAGGTCGTGGGTTCGATCCTTGCCACGTTATTTATCCTAGAGCAAAATAATTAATCTACATTGCTTAGTACTGGTCCTACCAAGGAAGCCATCGAGAGTGATTAACTGAAAACTTCTTTTGCGATGTAAAACAAATATGTTTAAACTTTAAATGAATTCAAATTGTACACATGTATTCATTTTCATTACAGATAAGTGCCCTAACTCTGATTTGAACCAACAGAATTATGCCCCTTTTTCAACTTAGATTTTTTTGAATTTTCTAGTTTTCATATCTCCAAATCTCCTTAAACAAATTCAGTGAAACTTGACACATATATTCACTGTGATAAATGGAACTCTGTTTTACATTTAAGCAGAATTATGCCCCTGATTTACTTTTATTCAACTGATGTTTTTCAATGAATAACCGAGGCCTCGAAATTTGAGCATGCTGTTGTCTGACAGTTCATGTTTTATCAGAGGAAATTTTGTTAAGAAATGGATTATGGAATAATCAGGAATTTACAACTTAAATGCAACATACAGTCACCTGAACGAAACCGGAATAAATGTTAACCATTTATAATCAGGATGTGATGCATAATCACTTCTGTCAGGAACTAAACTGGAACGATAATATGGTGCCCATAGACATTAAGGATTTGAGACATGTTTAACTTTCAATATTTGTTAAATTATAATTAATAAAGAAACAAATCACCGACCCCAAATCACCGACCCCAAATCACCGACCCCAAATCACCATCTCAAATAAATTAAATAAAATGCCATCCAATAAAGAGGTGTAAAGGTCCATGCATTAAAACTGATTTGCAGTGTTTCATATGATATGGATGTCAGAAATTTATGAATTTTATTGACAAACTGGTATTTCTTGTTACAGATTATTCATCCTACAAGGCCCAAGTGATGACCGGTTAGATGAGTCAGAGCTGTCAGTGAAAGAAATGCAGGAACAAAGAGAAAAACAGAAGAAAGAAACCGATCTTCTCAGACAAGCTGAGCTTGACGAGGCAGATAGGAAAGCTGAACTACTGAAGAAACAAGAGGAAGATAAAGGTTGTGCGTGGGGAATGGAGGATGATGCTTTGGAAGAGGGAGAGGAAAATCAAGAAAACCCCTTTGCAAATATTGCTACAAACAACGAAGATTTGTATATTGATGACCCAAAGAAATCGCTGAATGGTTATTTTGAGAGGGAAGGGTTCGACCCTCCGGAGTATGATTTTGGAGAAGCAGGTCTTGGAAAATGGAAATGTTCCGTAGAGTTGCCGATAGATGGACCTAATGGGGAACCAATCACGGCAGAGGTTTTAGTTTCTGGGAAGAAGAGAGAGGCTGTGGTTGCGTGTGCACTAGAAGCATGTCGGATACTGGATAGTCATGGAGAACTAAGAAAGTCCAATCACGAAAGTCGAAAAAAGAAACGAAGAAATTGGGAAGAAGATGACTTTTACGATAGCGATGAAGATGTGTATCTGGACAGAACTGGAACAATTGAAAAGAAAAGGGAATTCAGGAAGATGAAGGTCGGTAAGACTGATAAAGCAGCAGATACGTATGACAGTTTGCTGGAGAAACATAAGAATATTGTTGCGGAAATAGAAGAAACTGAAGCAAAGATAGAACATGCTAAGGCTCAGGCGGCAGCTTTAGAGAGGGATGATGTAGATGCCCTGGACGCTTACATGACTGCAATCAAATCTGGAATGATGGACACAACAAGCAAAATGAAACTGAAAAGACAGCTTTTAGAGCTTAAACAGGAAGAGCAAAAAGTTAGAAGATTAGTGAACATTGCAAAGCCGGCTACACTGCCGGAACTAGCAAACACAAGTGGGAAACAGGGACCTGTGAAGCCAAGCTTAATAGCAGCTGTTGGTAAAATGAAAGGACCGTCTACCCAGACTAAAGTAATTAATAAACCTGCGCCAGTAAAAAAGAGGAAGACGATTGCAGAACATCAGTTTGAAGTTGAGGAAGATGATGAGGAAGAGAGGGTAGATAGTAAAACCGATGTAACTGACATCGAAAAGCAAAGTGCTGTTGAAAATACTAGCAACATTAAAGGTATTGAAGTGAAGCAACATGAAGGATCACAAAAACATGTTTATTCAGTAACAGGGAAACCAACTGATTTCACTTTCGAATCTAAAGCAACTACAACCAGTAACAAAACAAATGCTCAAGCTCAGGAAACAAAACCGACAACAGATTCCACAAGTAGATTTAAGGGGCCTTCAATGCCTCTAGCTGCTGTACTGGAAAGGCTCCAGAATGAGGCAGATGCAATGGAAGATGAAGGGACAGAAAATGTAGGTGGTGAGCAAAGTAATAAACCAAAGGACACTCTTAATAAGAGGAAATCGAAAAATGCAGGTGAAAGAAGTAAAAAGCTGAAAACAGCCGATGGTGATTACAACACAAGTGACCCTGATTATGCAACTTGGTTACCGCCACAAAACCAGGCAGGGGATGGGAAAACTTCTCTAAATGAAAGATATGGATATTAACAGTAATTGTACATGTATGTTAAAAGGGATCTCATTCATGTGTTTTTTGTGTTGAATCAAAATGGGTTAATAAAATCAATACAAAACAAGCTTCATTAAATATATAAAGAGATTGGCTGTGTCTAAAATAGAAAATTGTTGCTTTTTTATTTACTAATTGGTCAACATAATTTTGGTCACAGAAAATAAATAATTTCTAGAAAACATGTACATGTATTGGCAAATAATGAGTGTTAATTTTTCTGCCAAGTGAGAAATATTACATTTTTAAAACATGTCCACCCGTCGAGGTCAGTGTGAGCCATTACACTAAAAAGTATCTGCACTATGTTCTATACAGCATGTGTACAAATTAAACTTCGAACAATGGATGTCTGCAGGGCCAGGAAGATCTAAATGATCCACAACTCAAGGTCTTACTTTGTATCTTCATCAAACTCTAGGATGCAGGTACTAAAGAAACTAAAATCAGATGATAAACAAAGAAGATAATTTTTTGATCATTTAACGTTCTGTTGAAATGGATATGAAAGCTGCCATTTTGAGAGCTATGACATCACAGTTCTAAACAACCATAATTATATGGAATATAAATATGCAAATTTACTGATTTATAAGAAAATAATTACAGTAACTATGAAAAATATGTATACTTTATGGCAATAATGCTTTAAAGGATTTGCAGTGATTTTCTTTGCTTTAAATAATATTTATCGATATTCAGTATGGGGAACTATGACGTCATTGTTCTCAAAACGGCAACTCCCATATCTGTTTTAAAAACAACCTTCAAATGGTCATGTTTTTTTGTTAGCTTGACTATTCGAAGAATAAGAGAGCTTATCTACTCGCCCGGCATCGGTGTCGACATCCCACATCAAGGTTTGCATGTAAGCTGTGTTTTACAAGTCTTTGTCTCTTACATTTCTTATAGTCTATGTCTCTTAAATTTCTTATCCTCTCACCGCTGTGGGTTCGAATCCCACTGGGAGCTCGACTTGTGAGGAAGTGTCGATTCTTATGGATGGCGGGAGGTTTACAGTACTGGTTCTACCCAGGAAAAGTGGGTGGTCTGCCTCCGTCGCAAAAAGAATTGACCGTCATATATAACCTTACATGTGTTCAAAATGACGTAAAACACCATACAAACAAAACACAACATTTTTTATCCCAGCACAACCAAATTTGGCCATGAGCATTATCTTAAGGGCTGCATAAGTAATTTTGGTTCCTATAACCTCTGGGCTCCCATGGAACCCAAATTCTGATGGCCCTTAAAATGTGTCTCATTTCGCATCAAATTTTGCATGTAAGCTGTGTTTACAGGTATATATATCTCTTACATTTCTTGTCCTAGCTCAACTATATTTGGGAATTGGTTTCCTTTAGTATGTTGTAAAGGGTTGTTTAAGTAATTTTGTCTTGTACAAGTTCTGGGCTCCCATGGAACACAAATTGTGTTGGCCCATAAAATGTGCAATAAAGGTAGATCTAGGTTTGCATGTAAGATGTATATATTTATAATTTTGGTTTGGAATTTCTTATAGCATTATGCATCTTATTCATACTTTGCCCATAACCACATAATTCCCACTCCTCGATTATTTTTTTTCATGCGTTGTTTTGATCAATTCTTACACATATAGCTTTGTTGCCCCTCACCACCCCCATCACCCACCTACCAGAAGCCGATTTTTTTCTCCATTTTCCATCCGATCTTGTTATCTGGAGCATAAACTACTAATGGATCTGCAAATTAAAAACTGATGGGTGATACAAGGCCATATGATAAGTCGAGGATACATTTCGGGCAGCATTCATCGGTTCTACCGATTTTTAACCAGGTTTTCCTTTGAAAACTCTGGTTATCCAAGGAAAACCTGGTTATTAGATTGTGGTATGTCTTTTTGCGAGTGGGCGTGCGTGCGACGTCAAACTCAGTTTTCGCGGATAGGTAGCTTATATGGAAAGGAAGCTTGGGATTGCATTTTGGGTCACTGGGTTCAAGGTCAAGATCACTGTTACTAAAAAAAAAGAAAAACGGTTTTCCACTTAATATCTTAACTAAGGTATGAGATATTACAATGAAACTTGCTATGTAGGTAGCTTATATCAAAATTGGATTTGGGGTCACTGGGGTCAAGGTTACTTTACTAAGAATAGAAAAACGGTTTCCGCTCAATAACTTAAGTAATGAATGAGATATTAGAATGAAACTTGATGTGTAGGTAGCTTGTATCAAAAGGAAGTTATTGCATTTGGGGTCACTGGGGTCAAGGTCATTGTTACTAAAAACGTCTCCGCTCAATAACTTGAGTTGGGATGAGATATTGGAACGAAACTTGCTGTGAAGGTACCTTATATGGAACGGAAGCTTGGGATCATTTGGGTGTCAGTGGGGTCAAGGTTAAGGTCACTGTTACTAACAAGAGGGCCTGTGGACGCTCTACTGGCTAATATGGCTCTTGTAACATCAATGAAGCGAGTGACTATCGTCTTGAAGAGGCAAAATATAGCATTTTTAACTAAATCAGGAGTCATAACTCCGCCATTACTGGTCCGCTCTGGCTGGTTTTCGAACTTGGCCAGTAGAGATAATAAAAATAAAAAATAAAAATAAATAAAAGATTAAAAATAAACAAGAGGTCAATAACCTTGAAGCTCTACTGATTGATTTTGATTTCAGGAAGTAGTCGCTACAAACTTGTTTTTTGAAAATTTATTTTTAGCGGTGGTGGCCATCTTGAATTTCCGGCCGACCTGAATTTTTGCTAGGATCAATTAGACATCAAGAGCAACATTCCTGTAAAGTTTCATGAAAATCCGCCAAGTAGTTTCAGAGGAGTAGTCACTACAAGTTTTTACTATATAATTCTATGTAAACAAAGATGGCCGCTGGCAACCATGTTTAACGTCGAATCAAAATGATTTTTGACAAGGACCAACATCATGACATGCTGATCATTTTAGAAAAAGTCCCATATCAATATCACTTATAGTTTTCAAGAAGTAGTTGCTACAAACTTGTATTTTGAAAATTTATTTTTAGCCGTGGCGGCCATCTTGAATTTCCCGCCGACCTGAAATTTTGCTAGGATCAATTAGAAATAAAGAGCAACATTCCAGTGAAATTTCATGAAAATCCGTCTCGTAGTTTCAGAGGAGTAGTCGCTACAAGTTTTCATTATATAACTCTATGTAAACAAAGATGGCGGCTGGCAGCCATGTTTAATGTCGAATCAAAACGATTTTCGACAAGGATATCATGTCATGCTGATCATTTTAGAAAAAGTCTCATATCAATATCACTTAGAGTTTTCAAGAAGTAGTTGCTACAAACTTGTATTTTAAAAATCTATTTTTAGCTTTGGCAGCCATCTTGGATTTCACATCAACATGAATTTTTGCTAGGATCAACTAGACTTCATGGGCAACATTTCTGTAAAGTTTCGTGAATATCCATCCAGTAGTTTCAGAGGAGTAGTCGCTACAAATAAAAGTTTACGGACGGACAGACGGACGACGGACGCCGCACCACGGCATAAGCTCTCCTGATCTCTGATCAGTCAAGCTAATAAAAAAATATTTTTTTTAAAGAACAAGGTATGATAAGGCAGTATTTTGGCCCCCAATATACTCGAAATGCAAAACAATAATATTTACATATAATCTATTCTATCTTCAAAATATATTTTTATTTATCTTTAATACGGTCTCAGAAAACGGTATTTTTGGTAATTTTTTTATATTTTGTAGATTTTGGACCTTTCTGGGCAAGATTTTGATCCTAAAAATATAGATCGTGCCTCCGAGCACACACAGTTTTTTGGCTGATGATGCATCCCTATCAAGTACCTGTTTCAACAAAAAATCAGCTGTGCTCGAGGGGTTCGCTCTGTATTTCCAAGACCAAAAACTGATCGAAAACTGCTGAAAACAAACAAAAATGTCATTTTTTGAAAGAAAAGAGTTTGTGGGGCTCTTGAACTCATTTAGAGCCTTCAAACATACTTGTAATGAGTTTTAATATTGCTTCAGTTCATTTGTAGCTAAATTAGATGTTCAAAACTTGTGCATTAAAACTTTCAATATTGGGGGCCAATTTTGTCCCTTATCATACCTAGTCCTTTCCGATGAGCTTGAAGGCCAGCCAGATCTGATCATATTTTTTCTGAAATATGGAGCCCCGTTTGGTTCCCGGGCAAAGAATAGAGCCACTGCAGCTCCCGTAAGAGGGGTGGGCAGAGGGGTAGAACCACCCCAAATTCATGTTCATTTTATCATTTTTTGTTCATGCTCATTAAAGGTTTTCATCCTGACCCCTGCATTGTTTCAGGTGCCATCTCGCTCAAATCACTATAAAAACAATAAACCTGACTCCAGCGTAAATGGAGTGTCTACAATAAAATTTGCAGAACTCTGCAGGTGAGAAGGTTTTAGGCCCATTCTCTATATTTTATCTCGATGTAAATGAGGATGAGCCTGGCAAGTTTGTTCCTGTTAGGCTCCATATAACCTTCCATGTGTTGGTGCGCCTTATAACCCAATTCAATTTTGATTCTAAAGTATGGCCCATGAATTATTGTAAAAATGTTATAATTTTGGTATCATGGACGTTCCAGCTCATTTTGTTCTTTCGCTTGGTTAGGATAAGTATGACCATCAGGTCATGAGCTATTTCTAAAACTGGCTTTTTCAACCTCGAAGGGAATGTTGACATTTTTTCTGACACACTTCATTGTCGAGCTGCTTTAACAAAATAGCACAGCCGGGACAATGACGTATGTCCGTACGTACATTCATCTGTTACTTAAAATGTTAAACATTTGTTTATTCTTTATCTTTATTACTTAGATGATACAACTTTCAACATATTAATTTAGTACATACCTTTATACTGTACACATCCGTCTAAATGATTAACTTTTTTTTTCTGCCATCATATCTGTAGATCTGTAAGTGATACAACTTTCCCATTTGGTCTTGGGCTGTTTTGGGACATATGATATACATATAAAACACCCACATATGCACACGACCTTGACATTTAACTTTAAAGGAACAGAAAAATAACTTAGAAATAAAATGTTTGAAACACGTAATGTATTATGGTATGACGTTGTCCGTCTGTCCTTTGCCAATTGGACTTCCACATGATACAGTATCTCATAAAGTATTGCACACACAAAAACTTCATACATAGACTGCCCATGGTACAGGTCTAATTACACTAAATCAACAGGATGTGCTTGCCTGGTGCAGTCGAAAGTACTTCTCTATTAAAGAGTTCTAATCTTTTTTTTCTTTAATTTTTTTTTTTAGAGCAGTTTCCTGTTATTTTTTGGCTGTAACTGTATTCTGGACATGTTATTGATATTTGGAAATGCATGTCATCATGCTTTTGACAGTTTCAGATACAAATTTCAATAGTGAAAGTAGGGTAGGTATGAATTTGTGATTTGCTTTTTCAATGTTGACATTTGACCGGTGTTTGTAAACAAGAGAAGAACTCTTTCTTAGAAGGTATTAAGCACCCACTTTGCTGGTTGATTTTCATGAGCAGACACACTTGTCTTCATGCCAAAGTAAGTTTCCCAGCATTCTAACGAGGTTTGAGTTTTCTACAGGTCAGTAAATATGACATTTTAGTATGGGAGTGTATGGGAGAAACATTTAGGCTATTATAACCTACAAGGATGATCCCTAGTGTTTTGAGGCACCTAGGTCGAAGGTCATGGTCTCGGTGACCCGACATAGAAAACCGGCATATGTCTATAACTCTGGTACCGTTCAACATAGGATCATGCAACTTCATAGATTGACTGCCTATGTGACAAGGATAATCCCTATTTTTGAAGGTCACTAGGTCAACGGTAAAGGTCACTGTGACCCAACATTGAAAAACTGCTTCGACGCTATAACTATAGCATCTTTCGCCATAGGATCATGACATTTTAAACATAGACTACCCGTGGGAAGTGGATGATACATTATTATTTCTTTTGAGATCACTAGGCCAAAAGGTCGCGATCGCGGTGTACCCACATAGAGCAACGGATCTGGCGCTATAGCTCGAGTATCTTTCAGCGGACCATGCAACTTCATAGATAGGCTTTGTAGCGCCGCATAGAGCTCCTAACGCATACAGCTCCCCGAAGAACCGCATACAGCTCCTGTCCCATAGAGCTTCCGAGGACCTCAATACGTCAATATGCCCGATCGTCCCGCATTCAGCTCCCCTTTTATTAAATATCAACTACTACAACATAAACTACTGAATAATTTTACTGCAAGTTCTACTCCTTAATTCCTCAATAAACATCATCAGGAACAAACAAATCA
This sequence comes from Cyrtodaria siliqua, assembly GCA_037043455.1. Taxonomy (NCBI): domain Eukaryota; kingdom Metazoa; phylum Mollusca; class Bivalvia; order Adapedonta; family Hiatellidae; genus Cyrtodaria; species Cyrtodaria siliqua. The sequence goes on from JAWPHD010009547.1 coordinate 55,969, forward strand.
CTATCATTGTGGACGTAATCATCATCATCATCATCATCATTATCATCATCAACATCATCATTATCATCATCATCATCATCATCATCGAAGGATGAACCTATTGATATGCCCATTTCCTTTTTTTGCATTTTCAAATTTAGGCTAAAAACTAGTGGAAGAAAGAGGACGTCTCAAAATGCATCGTTTATCTTTTTCTAGACGATGATGATAATTATTGTGATGTTGATGCTGATTATTGTGATGATGATGATGATGATGATGATGATTATCATCATCATAGTGATTCAGATAATCATCTGATGTCGACGTCGACAACAATCATTGCAATCATCATCCGAATCATTAGCTATGTTCTAAAACTTTCGCCTTGCGATTATTTGCCTCTCATCAATGTAGGTTAAAAGTTATCTTTGGCTTAACATGTCGATAAAATTATGACCCGAGAGATCGGAGTCCCGATTAAAAAGGATTTTCTCGGCAGAATGATAAATGCGTATGAAATTAGTGACATCCACCATAAAATGCATTGTGATATAATTATGGAGCACATTCACTGGGGGCCAACTAGGTAAAACCAAAATACGTTTCGCTAGGCGCTAACAGTGACTGTGAGTAAAACAGTCATTATCGGAAGTGGGGAGCACTTTGCGTCAAGAAGAAATACCCATTTTAAAGTTGATGTGTTCCTTCGACGCATAGAGCTCCCGGTAGCTGCGGCAAGGCCTGATGACAAGGATGATCCCTATTGTTTTTGAGGTCGCTGTCAAAGGACAAGGTCGCGGTGACCCACCAACTATAAGAGATACAACTGTCAACTTTTCAGTGGGTTTATTAGGACATACGATACATTTATCTCCATGACCTTGACATTTAGGTTTAAGGGCTGAAAAAAAACCACATTTGATTATAAAATACAGATCAAGTTCGATTTCGGTCAACGTTGCTCATTTTATGCAGGTGTTTTGGCCCCTTTTCGACTTAATTTTCTGCAACAAATTGGTTTCCGCTCAATAACTTTTGAAAGGGTCCACGTTTGTAATTAATATCTGGTGTGTAGCTGTGTAATTATAAAATACAGGCCAAGTTTGATTTAGGTCAGCATCGGTCAATTTCTGAAGGAGTTATGGCCCCTTTTCCGCTCAATAACTCTTGAAACGGTCCATGTTTTGAATTCATTTTTTTTTTGCGAATTCATAGTTCTAGTAACTTATGCTGGGGGCATCCGTATGCTATGGACATATTTCTAGTTTTATATTGTATCTATCGTAGACAGAGTATAGGTACCTAATACAAGCTATGATTCTCATTTTATATTGTATCTACCGTAGACCGAATATAGGTATCTAATACAAGCTATGATTCTCATTTTATATTGTATCTACTGAAACAGATTATAGGTACCTAATACAAGCTATGATTCTCATTTTATATTGCATCTACCGTAGACAGATTATAGGTACCTAATACAAGCTATGATTTTCATTTTATATTGTATCTACCGTAGACAGAATACAGGTACCTAATAAAAGCTATGATTGTCATTTTATATTGTATCTACCATAGACAGATTATAGGTACCTAATACAAGCTGTGATTCTCATTTTGTATTGTATCTATTGTAGACAGAATATAGGTATCTAGTACAAGCTATGATTCTCATTTTATATTGTATCCACCGTAGACAGAATATAGGTATCTAGTACAAGCTATGATTCTCATTTTATATTGTATCTACCGTAGACAGATTATAGGTACCTAATACAAGCTATGATTCTGATTTTATATTGTATCTACCGTAGACAGAATATAGGTACTTTATAGAAGCTATGATTCTGATTTTATATTGTATCTACCGTAGACAGAATATAGGTACTTTATAGAAGCTATGATTCTCATTTTATATTGTATCCACCGTAGACAGAATATAGGTACCTAATACAAGCCATGATTCTCATTTTATATTGTATCTAACGTAGACAGAATATAGGTACCTAATAATAACTACGATTCTCATTTTATATTGTATCTACCGTAGACAGAATTTAGGTACCAAATACAAGCTATGATTTTCATTTTATATTGTATCTACCGTAGACAGAATATAGGTACTTTATAGAAGCTATGATTCTCATTTTATATTGTATCCACCGTAGACAGAATATAGGTACCTAATACAAGCCATGATTCTCATTTTATATTGTATCTAACGTAGACAGAATATAGGTACCTAATAATAACTATGATTCTCATTTGATATTGTATCTACCGTAGACAGAATTTAGGTACCAAATACAAGCTATGATTCTCATTTTGTATTGTATCTACCGTAGACAGAATATAGGTACTTTATAGAAGCTATGATTCTCATTTATATTGTATCTACCGTAGACAGAATATAGGTACTTTATAGAAGCTATGATTCTCATTTTATATTGTATCCACCGTAGACAGAATATAGGTACCTAATACAAGCCATGATTCTCATTTTATATTGTATCTACCGTAGACAGAATATAGGTACTTAATAGAAGCTATGATTCTCATTTTATATTGTATCCACCGTAGACAGAATATAGGTACCTAATACAAGCCATGATTCTCATTTTATATTGTATCTAACGTAGACAGAATATAGGTACCTAATAATAACTATGATTCTCATTTGATATTGTATCTACCGTAGACAGAGTTTAGGTACCAAATACAAGCTATGATTCTCATTTTGTATTGTATCTACCGTAGACATTTTCTAACTAAATCAAGGACCATAACTCTGCTACTCTGCAGTTCAGGGTGAGAAGGTTCTAGGCCCATTTTCCATTTTTTATCTCGATGTACATGGAAGATGAGCCTGGCATGTTCATGCCTTTTAGGCGCCATATAACCTGTTCATGTGTTGGTGCGCCTTAAAACACCAATTCAATTTAAAAAAATAAAGACACAAAATAATAAAAGAAAGAAAAAAAACGTCAAAAAATCTGGTAAAGTTTGGTAAAGATCAGATGAAAAATGAAGGCCCTATTGCCTTAACAAGGCAAAATATAGCACATTTAACGAAATCATGGGCCAAAACTCCGCTGTTACTGGTCCGAACTGGCTGGTTTTCGAACTTGTCCGAGCTTTCATTGACATTAACAATCTGTTAAAGTTTGGTAAAGATCAGGTGGAAAATGAGGACCTATCGTCTTAACGAGGCAACATATAGCATTTTTATCTAAATCAAGGGCCACAACACCGCTGCTACTGGTCCGATCTGGTTGATTTTCGAAATTACCCAAGCTTTTATTGACATTAACAATCTAGTAAAATTTGGTAAAGATCGGATGAAAAATGAAGGCCCTATCGTCTTAACGAGGCAAAATATAGCATTTTTAACTAAATCAAGGGCCATAACTATGCTGTTACTGGTCCAATCTGGCTGGTTTTCGACCTTGTCCGAGCTTTTATTGATACTAAAAATCTGGTAAAGTTTGGTAAAGATCGGATGAAAAATGGAAGCCCTATCGTCTTAACGAGGCAACATACAGCATTTTTAACTCAACCAAGGGCCATAACTCCGCTGATACTGGTCCGATTTGGCTGGTTTTCGAACTTTCATTGACATTAACAATCTGGTAAAGTTTGGTAAAGATCAGATGAAAAATGAAGGCCCTATTGTCTTAATGAGGCAAAATATAGCATTTTTAACAAAATCAAGGGCCATAACTCCGTTTTAACTTGTCCGATCTGGCTGGTTTTCGAACTTGTCCGAGCTTTCATTAATAGTAACAATCTGGTAAAGTTTGGTAAAGATGACTTGAAAGATGAAGGCCCTATTGTCTTAGCGAGGCATAATAAAGCATTGTTAACTATCAAGGGCCATAACTCTGCCGATACTGGTCCGACCTGGCTGGTTTTCGAACTTGTCCAAGCTTTCATTGATAGTAACAATTTGGTAAAGTTTGGTAAAGATCGAGTGAAAGATGAAGGCCCTATTGTTTTAACGAGGCAAAATTTAGCATTTTTAACTAAATCAAGGGCCATAATTCTGCCAATACTGGTCCGATCAGGCTGGTTTTAGAACTTGTCCGAGCTTTCATCGATATTGAAGGCCCTATCATCTTAACGAGAAAAAGTTAACGGACAACGGACAACTCTTCATCCCATAACATCTCTTCGACCAGTGGAGCTAAAAATATAACAAGAGGCCCAAGAGGGCCTGTGGACGCTCTACTGGCTAAAGATAAAGTTTATGCACAAGGGGCCATAACTCTTTCAAATATCGTTCAACCAGAACATGGTGATGATATATGCAACTAGGCTTGGTACTGAGTTTCGTTGAAATCCAGCCAGAAGTTCAGGAGAACTAGTCTGTACAAAGTTAGTGTATTAAAATTTTAAAGGGATCATAACCAAAATTCATTCAACCAGAACACGGCAACGATAGGTGCAACTAGGCTTGGTACTGATCATCCCCATCAAGATTTGTTGAAATCCAGCAATGAGTTCAGAACAGACTAATCTGGAGAACGTTTCTCTATTAAAACCTTTAAAGGGCCATAACTCTGTCAAAAATCATTTAACCCGAATATGGCGACAATATGCACAACTAGGCTTGATACTGATCATCCTTGTCAAGTTTCGTTAAAATCCAGCCAGGACTTCAGGAGAACTAGCCCGAAAAATGTTTGCGTATCAAAAACCTTTGAAGGGCCATAACTCCACCAACAAGAGGGCCAAGATGGCCTAAATCGATCACCTGAGTACTGGCACATTAGCAAACTTCTTCGAAATCTTATGGTCATATACAATCTGTGCAAGTTTGGTTAAGATTGTTCAAGAAATGTTGGCTCTGTTGTGTATAACAACATTGATATAAAGACACTGACAAAGTTTGGTAAATATCAAATACAAAATGAAGGTGCTAGAGTGTAACACCTTGGGCAGGGCCAAATGTGACCCGAGGGCTACATGTAATATATGAGAGCTTTGTGGTTTCAGAGAAGAAGATTTTTTAAGTTTTTCCCTATACAAGTCTATGTAAAACATGACCCCTGGGATGAGGCCAAATGTGACCCCACGGTGACCATTTGAACAAACTTGGTAAAGGATCATGAGAGTATATATAGTAAATGCAAAATATTAAACCTATGGCTCTTGTAGTTCCAGAGAAGAAGACTTTAATGTGTTTCCTATATAAGTCAAATTTGACCCCAGGGTCACCATTTGAACAAACTCGGTAGAGGACCATAATCTTAAAGTAAATACAAAATATTAAACCTCTGGCTCTTGCAGTTTTAGGGAAGATTTTTTTCCCCCTATATATATGTCTATGTAAAACTGTTACCCCCGGGGCGCGTCCAAATTTGACACCAGGGTCACCATTTGAACAAACTTGGTAGAGGACCATAAGCTGATGCTACATGTAATACATGAGAGCTCTGTGCCATGCGGTTCCAGAGAAGAAGATTTTTTTCAGTTTTTGCCTATACAAGCCTAAGTAAAACTGTGACCCCCAGGGTGGGGCCAAATGTGACCAATGGGTCACCATTTGAACAAACTTGGTAGAAGACCATAAGCTTATAGCAAATGCAAAATATTAAACCTTGCAGTTTCAGAGTAAGATTTTTTAAGTTTTTCCCTATACATGTTTATGTAAAACATGTGACCCTTGGGGCGGGGTCAAATGTGACCCGAGGGTCACCATTTGAACAAACTTGGTAAAGGACCATAAGCTTATAGCAAATGCAAAATATTAAACCTCTTGCTCTTGCAGTTCCAGAGAAGAAGATATTTTTCAGTTTTTCCCTATACAAGCATTTATGTAAAACTGTGACCCCCGGGACGGGGCCAGATGTGACCCCAGGGTCACCATTTGAACAAAATTGGTAAAGGACCATAAGCTTATAGCAACAGCAAAATATTAAATCTCTGGCTCTTGCAGTTTCAGAGAAGAAGATTTTTTAAGTTTTTCCCTATACATGTCTATGTAAAACGTGACCCTCGGGGCGGGGCCAAGTGTGACCCCAGAGTCACCATTTCAACAAACTTGGCAAAGGACCGTAAGCTTATAATAAATGTAAAATATCAAACCTCTGGCTCTTGTAGTTTCCGAGAAGAAGATTTTTTAAAAAAAAATCCTATATATGTCTATGTAAAACTGTGACCCTCGGGGCGGGGACAAATTTGACCCCAGGGTCACCATTTGAACAAACTTAGTAGAGGACCATAAGCTGATGCTACATGTAATACATGAGAGCTCTGTGCCATGTGGTTCCAGAGAAGATTTTTTTTCAGTTTTTCCCTATACAAGCCTATATAAAACTGTGACCCCCGGATGGGGCCAAATGTGACCACTGGGTCACCATTTGAACAAACTTGGTAGAGGACCACAAGCTATAGCAAATCCAAAATATTAAACCTCTGGCTCTTGCAGTTTGTGTTAAAAGTTGCAATAAGTATTCAGAATTTTTCGAATGTTCAATCGGTCTAAGGCAAGGGGAGGTAATTTCCCCGATAATTTTCTCCCTTTTCGTTGAAGATTTAGAGTTATATTTACAAAATGATATTAGTTCAGGTCTGACTATCGACGATATTACTCTTATTCTTCTACTGTTTGCAGATGATATGGTTTTAGTAGGAAAATCACCTGATGATTTGCAGCAAAATTTAGATTTATTACTAGCTTATTGTAATAAATGGGGATTAGAAGTAAATTCCGTCAAAACCAAAATTATGGTTTTTAGGAAAAGGGGCCAATTAAGACAAAATGAGTCATGGACATATCATGACAACTTCTTAGAAATAGTTAACGATTTTAATTATCTGGGAGTTATTTTTAATTATACCGGAACATTTGTTTTAAATCAAGTAAGTTTAGCAGGGAAGGGTTTAAAGGCTTTACATATATTAATTGCTAATACTAAGAAGTTTAATTTTAAACCGAAGACAATGTGTCAATTATTCGACTCCTTTGTTGGTTCCATTCTGAATTATGGTTGCGAAGCCTGGGGGTTTTCTAAGTCGAAAGAAATTGAAAGGATTCACTTAAAATTTTGTAAATATATTTTAAACGTTAAGACTTCTACTAGCAATGCGGGTATTTACGGGGAACTTGGGCGGTATCCATTGTATATATTGCGCTACGTTAGAATCGTTAAATATTGGTGCAAAACAGTTAACTCTGACAATATTATAATTTCTAGTATTTACAATAATTCCGTCAATAACATAGAAAATTGGCGTAATAGTTGGGCTGGGAATATTAAAAAGCTTCTAAACGAGTATGGTTTTGGCTATGTTTGGAATAATCCAAATAGTGTTCCTTTGAAAACATTTCATACTGTTTTTAAACAGCGTTTAGTCGATTGTTTTGTTCAAAAGTGGAACAGCGATGTTGTAAATAATAGAGTTTTGTCAATGTATTTACATTTTAAAGGCAATTTTGAATATGAACCATATCTCGATATTTTGCCATATAAATTGCGAATTGTTTTATCAAAACTAAGACTATCGTCGCATTCACTGCTAATTGAAACTGGGCGCTACGCACAGAACAGATTAGAAAGAAACCAACGTTATTGTACCATTTGTAATTCTAATGACATTGAAGATGAATACCATTTTGTTTTGATTTGTCCTGTATATGTTAATATAAGAAGAAAATACATTAAAAAGTACTATTATAAACGTCCAAGTGTTTTAAAATTCATAGAGCTAATGAAAACAAGTAATAAGAAAGAGTTGTTTAATTTATCTTGGTTTATAAAAGAAGCATTTGATTCTCGTAATGATTTTTTGTTTTATCAAAACTAGGTTTATCCTCGAATGAAAACTATTATCAATTAATTATTTATGTTACTGCTTTTTCGATAATGAGAACAAAATTGTTTTTTTTGTTTTTTTTAAGTTAATATTTAATTTAATTTGCGTAAGTTAAAGTTCAGTGTCATTTCCACATTTTTATTCAATTATTTAATATTTCAAATTATCCAATAATACAATTTATTTGAAACTAGTGTGCAAAATTATGTTTTTGTTGTTTGTTTGTTTTGTTTATTCTGTCACGTATAAATGTTTGCATATTGTATATGATCATAAACTTGTAAAGTTTAAATCAATAAAAAAAAAAAAAATCTGCTCTTGCAATTTCAGAGAAGAAGATTTTTTAAGTTTTTCGCTATACATGTCTATGTAAAACATGTGACTCTTGGGGCGGGCCAAATGTGAACCGAGGGTCACGGACACCATTTGAACAAACTTGGTAAAGGACCATAAGCTTATAGTAAATGCAAAATATCAAACCAGAGGGACTGTTGTAGTTTCCGAGAAGAAGATTTTTTTTTAAAAAAAATCCTATATAAGTCTATGTAAAACTGTTACCCCCGGGGCGGGGACAAATTTGATCCCAGGGTCTACATTTGAACAAACTTAGTAGAGGACCATAAGCTGATGCTACATGTAATACATGAGAGCTCTGTGCCTTGTGGTTTCAGAGAAGAAGACTTTTTAAAGTTTTTTCCTATATGTCTATATGAAAAACATGCAAAACCTCAATATACAAACTTTGGACCCCCGGTGCACGGTCATTTTTTACCCTGGGGACTTTGTTTGAGCAAACTTTATAGTCTAGGCATTGGCGATCATTTTAAAAGAAAAACTGTTGAAATCTACCCAGCGGTTCTGGAGAAGATTTTTTAAGGTTTCGACCATACCGTATATGGTAATGGCAGCCATCTTGGATGTAGTGCTGACCTAATTTTAACAAATCTAAAAAGCATTCATCTAAGGATCATCCATGTGAAGTTTGGTCAAAACTAGCCAAGCGGTTTCTGAGAAGTTGTTTGAAGAAAAGTTAACGGACGACTGACGACAGACAACACACCATCCCCCAGTAGAGCTAAATGGGTTGGGGATAAAAGCCGAGTTATGCACGTATCGTACCCTTTGACGGTTCGTACTGTGGCCATTGGACGTTCCCTACCCGGGCTTTTGTACGTTTCGTCAGGGAGTAAGTATACTTTTCCCTGGTTTCGTATTGCATTTTATGTTCTGTTTATAAATCTTGTAGTTTTTACATTCATTTCTAAAGGGACACAGCTTAATCTTGAAGTTTGTATCAATAAATAAAATACATGGTATAATATTATTAACAGTTGCCTTGAATTTTTATGTTTCTTGCTTTTTTAGTCAACATAACCTCTCAATCTGTGAATATAATGCAATTCATCACAAATGTAATAATTATGTGTGTAGATGTGGTTTCCTTAATTTTTATCTAGTTTTAGACATGTTGGCCATCTTGGAAAACTGGCCGCCACGAGCCATGGTGGCCATGTTGGACAACTGGCGCCTACGAAAAACATAAATCTGAGGCACACTATCCCAAAGATCATTGTGATAAAGTTTCAACAAATTCCTTCAAGAAGTTTCAGAGAAGATGTCAATTTTAGCCTTTTCCTATATAACTCAATGTAATATTTGGGTCGTTGTAGCGGCCATTTTGAATATTCGACGATAACAAAAAACACAAATTAGTTTTTTTATTCCTTTCCGCTTTAAATTTCTCTTTAATAAAAAAGGGTTAATTTATTTCTATTTTTACATTCAGATTAGAATTACTGTAGGCATATATTTTTCAAAAATCATAACTTTTTAGTGGAAAGAGATTTTTTTATTTGTTTTTCGGTTTTGTGATCAGGAAATAAAGCTCAATATAAATAGTTATGTTTGATATATGTCAACAAATTAAAAAATTTAATTACGGTATGAGGTTGTTTTTCTTATGGTGGAATTTGCAGAAGCCAGAGCAACAACAGCATAAACGATTTAGGGACCATATGCGATTAAAGACAAACAACAAACGAAGTTGTTAATGTATTATATCAAATAGATTCAATTCATAAAACATGCCGATGCCGATAAAAATAATAAATAATGAACCGTGTGAATTTCATACTCATAGCCAAAGTTGATCAACCCAAAGATCATTTCTGTCAAATAATTTTTAATCAGACAATTAGTTTCTAACAAACAGATTTTCAAATTTTTTACTATGGGCTACATATCAGGAAATCTTGCCCCGCCCCTGGCGGCCATGTTTTTGAACAAATCAACATGGCTTGAACCTGGCTTGGACGTTCACTCTATTATCAATTCTGCAAAACAACTTTTAAAATCTGGCAAATACTTTTGAACAAAAACAATTTCAAAGTTTTCTCTAAATACATACAGGGAAAAGTGACCACGCCCTTTGGCAGCCATGTTTTTTGACGAATCCAAATAATTTGAACAATCTTGGTAGAAAGTCACCCAAGGAACATTTGTGTGAAATTATTTTGAAATCCAACCAGCAGTTTTAGAAGAGAAGAATTTTTCAAACTTTTTAAATAATATACATATAAAGAGAAAAAAACACGCCCCTGTGGCGGCCATGTTTTTGGACCGATCCAAATAATTCGAACAACTATGAAAGGCAATCCCTAAAGGAACATTTCTGTGAAAGAATTTACAAAATCAGACCAGCGGTTTTAGAGAAGATTTTTTAAGGTTTTCCAAATGGTTGCCATGGAAACCAAATCCCTTGGCACAATGCCAAAATTTGAACAACTTTGCTTTCCCCTGACCCAAGGATGCTTCCTGTGAAGTTTCGATTCAATATTGGACCAGTGGTTTCTGAAGAGATGTTTAACGAGGAAAAACGGACGACAGACGACGGACGACGGACAACTTGTCATCCCATAAGCTCTGCTGGCCCTTACACACAATCAATGCTCGATACACCATCAAGGTCAAGGTCAGGACTTAGTTGTTTGCCTGAAAATGGCTTGTGAAAGGTACTCCTACCAGACCGTTCGAGTAAGAAGCTGAAACTATGGGAAGCCAGTTGAGGATGAGAGGATATAAGTAAATGTCTGAAATTTGACCTTCATCAAGGTCAAGGTCAGGACTTAGTTGTTTGCCTCAAAATTGCTTGAATGACCGTTTGAGATGAGAAGCCGAGACTTGGTAGGAAGCTTTATCGTGACGAAGGCAGGAGATGAAACTCCTTCCAAACTGTTCAAGGTAAGAAGATGAAACTTTGCAGGAATTTTGTTGAGGATGAGAGAATATCATTAAAGGGCTTAAATCGACTTCACCATCAAGTGAGGATATTTTATGATTGCTCCCATCGACTTCTAGTTTCTATAAGCAGCGTCATAGCTCTATGGTAGGTACGGAATATAAAACCATTAGAGCTATGATTATAACAGCTAGATCCTCAGTTGATCAAAAACACTAGGGGTCATCCTAGTCCCGTGGGCAGTCTATGTATGAAGGTTCATGATCCTGTTTGTAATACCTCATGAATTACTGTATCATGTGGCATTCAAATTGTTAACGGACGGACAGACGGACAACACCATACTGTTATAAGTCGGACGGTAGTCCTGTTGTTCTAACAGACATTCAAGAATAGTGTGGCTTTAAAAAGTATGATCATGAAATCATATAACACAATGGTATTAATATAAACAAGAGGTCCAAGAGGGCCTGTGGACGCTCTACAGGCTAACATGGCTCTTATAACATCAAATGAAGCGAGAGACTGCCATTTACGTTTTTTGGAAAGTTTTGGGCAAAATACTGCTTATCAACTAAATCAAGGGCCAGAACTAAAGAATCTGGTAAAGTTTGGTAAAGATCAGATGAAAAATGAAGGCCCTACCGTATTAACGAATCAAAATATAGCATTTTTACTTAAATCAAGAGCCATAACTCCTCTGTTACTGGTCCGACTGGTCCAACATAGAGCTAAAAAAAATAAAATATAACAAACAAGAGGCCCAAGAGGGCCTGTGGACGCTCTACTGGCTCAAGATAAAGTTTATGTATAAGGGGCCATAAGTCTTTCAAAAATCATTCAACCAGATCATGGCAATGACAGGTGCCACTAGGCTTAGTATTGAACATTCTTGCCAAGATTCGCTGAAATTTGGCAAAGAGTTCAGAAGAGACTAATCTGGACAAAGTTTGTGTATTAAAACTTTTAAAGGGCTATAATTCCGCCAAAATCATTCAACCCAAATATGGCGATGATATGCACAACTAGGCTTGATACTGATTATCTTTCGTCTATATCCAGCCAGGGGTTCAGGAGAACTAGCCTGGAAAAAAACTGTGGTATCAAAATCCTTTAAAGGGCCATAACTCTGCCAAATATCTGTAAACCAGAACGTGACGATGACATGCCCAACTAGGCTTGGTGCTGATCATCCCTGCAAAGTTTTATTGAAATCTGGCGATGGGTTCAGGAGAAGTAGATCAGACAAAGTTTGTGTATTAAAATCTTTAAAGGGCCATAATTCTGCCAAAAAAATCATTCAGCCGGAATATGGCAATGATTTGCAAAACTAGACATGGAAATGATCATCCCTAAAAAGCTTCGTTTAAATCCAGCCAGGGGTTCAGGGTCTAGTCAGAACAAAGTTTGTGTATTAAAACCTTTAACTCCGCCAAAATCATTCAACTGGAACATGGTGACTATGTACAACTACGCTTGGTACTGATCATACCTGCAAAGTTTCAATGAAATCCGGCCAAATGAAGGCCCTTTCGTCTTATTGAGGCCAAGATATAGCATATTTCCGAAAATCAAGGGCCATGACTCTGATGTAAATGGTCCAAACTGGATGGTTTTCGAATTTGTCCAAGCTTTCATTGATAATAACAATCTGGTAAAGTTTCTTAAAGATCGCATGGAAAATGAAGGCCCTATCAACTTAACGAGGCAAAATATAGCGTTTTTAACTAAATCAAGGGCCACAACTGATCTGTTACTGGTCCGATCTGGCTGGTTTTCGAAATTGTCTGAGCTGTCATTGATATAAACAATCAGTTAAATTTTGTAAATATCATATGAAAGATGAAGGCCCTATCGAATTAACGAGGCGAAATATATCATTTTTAACTAAATCAAGGGCCATAACTCCGCTGTTACTGGTCCGATCTGGCTGGTCTTCAAAATTGTTTGACCTTTCATCTATATAAACAATCTGGTAAAGTTTGGTAAATATCGAATGAAAGATAAAGGCCCTATCGTCTTAACGAGTCAAAATATAGCATTTTTAACTAAATCAAGGGCCATAACTCCGCTGTTAATTGTCTGATCTAGCTGGTTTTCAAACATGTCCGAGCTTTCATTTATATAAACAATCTGGTAAAGTTTGGTAAAGATTGGATCAAAGTCGAAGGCCCTATCGTCTTAATGAGGCAAAATATAGCATTTTTAACTAAATCAAGGGCAATTACTCCGCTAATGGTCTGATCTAGCTGGTTTTCAAACTTGTCAAAGCTTTTATTAATATTAACAATATATGCAAGTTTGGTAACGATCAAATAATAAATGAAGGTGTAAGAGCATTCTAAGGCAGAAAACAGAAATTTTCAGAAAAAACAAGGGCCATAACTACGGCGTTACTGATCTGATTAGGCTGGTTTTCGAACTTGTCCGAGCATTCATTGATGTTAACAATCTGTGCAAGTTTGGTAAAGATCAAATAATAAATGAAGGTGCTAGAGTGTTCACAAGGCTTAATATGGCATTTTTCAGAAAAACAAGGGCCATTACTCCGGTGAAATTTAGTGATCCATCTGGTTTTCGAACTTGTCCGAGCTTTTATTGATATAAAGACACTGGCAAAGTTTCGTAAAGATTCGATTAATAATGAAGGTCCTAGAGTGTTCACAAGGCAAAAGTTAACAGACTACGGACGACGGACGACGGACGGGCAGACGGACGACGGACAACTCACCATCCCATAAGCTCTGCTGGCCTTCGGCCAGTAGAGCTAAAAAAAAGAAAGACAAGGCAAATTATAGCATTTTTAACAAAATCAAGAGCCATAACTCCGCTGTTACTGGTCCGATCTGTCTGGTTTTCGAACTTGACCGAGCTTTTATTGACATTAACAATCTGATAAAGTTTGGTAAAGATTGGATAAAAAATAAAGTCTTAACGAGGCAAAATATAGCAGTTTGAACTAAATAAAGGGTCATAACTCCGCTGTTATTGGTCCGCTATGAATGGTTTTCGAATTTGTCCGAGCTTTCATTGATATTAACAGTCTGATAAAGTCTGGTAAAGATCTGATGAACAATGAAGCCCCTATCGTCTTAACGAGGCAAAATATAGCATTTTTAACTAAATCAAGGGCAATAACTCCGCTGATTATGGTCCGATTTAGCCGGTTTTCGAACTTGTCCAAGCTTTCATTGATATTAACAATCTGTGCAAAGTTTGGTAAAGATCAAATAATAAATGAAGGTGCTAGTGTTCACAAGGCTTAATATGGCATTTTTCAGCAAAACAAGGGCCATAACTCCGTTGAAATTATTTCAATCTAGCCGGTTTTCGAACTTGTTCGAGCTTTCATTGATATAAAGACACTGGCAAAGTTAAGTAAAGATCCGATTAATATTGAAGGCCCTAGAGCGTTCACAAGGCAGAAAATAGCATTTTTCAGACAAAAACAAGGACCATAACTCCAGTGTTACTGATCCGATTTAGCTGGTTTTCGGACTTGTTCGAGCTTTCATTGATATTAACAATCTGTGCAAGTTTGGTAAAGATCAAATAATAAATGAAGGTGCTAGAGTGTTCACAAGGCAGAAAATGGCATTTTTCAGAAAAACAAAGGCCATAACTCTTGTGTTACTGACCCAATTCAGCTGATTTTTGAACTTGTCCAAGCTATAATTGGTATTAACAATCTGTGCAAGTTTGGTAACGATCAAATAATAAATGAAGGTGCTAGAGCGTTCACAAGGCAGAAAATAGCAATTTTCAGAAAAAACAAGGGCCATAACTCCGGTAGTACTGATCCGATTTGGCTGGTTTTCGAACTTGTCCGAGCTTTCATTGATATTAACAATCTGTGCAAGTTTGATAAAGATTAAATAATAAATGAAGGTGCTAGAGTGTTCACAAGGTTTAATATGGCATTTTTCAGCAAAACAAGGGCCATAACTCCGGTGAAATTATTCCGATCAGGCTGGTTTTAGAATTTGTCCGAACTTTCATTGATATTAACAACCTGTTAAAGTTTGGTAAAGATCGGATGAAAAATGAAGGCCCTAGAGTGTTCACAAGACAAAAGTTAACGAAGGACGACGGACGGACGGACAACTCGCCATCCCATAGGCTCTGCTGGCCCTTGGCCAGGAGAGCTAAAAACAAAGAATGCTTTTGAATTTATTGCACAATCCCATTTTATTTCTCGTGTAAAACTGTTTTTACAATAAATAGTATATACATATATACATATATAAAACAATTCTAACAATTCAATTCTTGTAATGAAACTCTTTCTTTTTTAAAGGTTCTGTCGGAAATCTGAGATAATGGGCACACACTAAATATTTTCCGATATCGTTTGGAATATTGAAAAGCCGAGGCTCTTGTAAAGTTTGAGTGTTGTCGGGTTTTTTTATAAAAATTTAGCATAATTATTAAAGGAGTTGCTTTTTGAGAGAGAAAAAAGATATTTCAAGTTTTAAAGTCTGGTTTTGGTTATTTTACGATTATGCGATTTATCTCAAGACGTTTGAAAAGAAAATGTTAATTGTTCTGTCATGAAGTACAGTGGGTAATAATGGAAGGTGTCATTATTTTTGTCAATATGGTCCCATTAACAACACAGTGTTCAACTGTAAACATATCAGTACATTGAATTGAATTGGGGTTTTAAGACGCACCAACACATGAAAGGTTACATGGCGCCTAACAAGAATAAACATGCCAGGCTCATTCTCCAAGTACATCGAGATAAAATATGGAGAACGGGCCTAGAACCTTTTCACCCTGAACTGCAGAGTTGCTGCAAGTTCTATTGTAGACACTCCATTTACGCTGGAGCCACGTTATTTTTCTGCCACTGCTCTAGTGACTGTGATATGAGCGAGATGGCACCTGAAACAATGCAGGGGTCACGATGAAGACCTTTAATGAGCATGAACAAAAAATGATAAAATGAACATGAATTCGGTGGGGTTCTATCCCTCTGCCTTCCCCTCCAACGGGATCTGCCGTGGCCCTATTCTTTGCCGTATTCCGTAACCGAACGGGGCCCCCCGAGAACCACACGGACTTAGTACAAACTTGGCAAACAATAATATTTCAGGATGAATGATGCACCCTTTAACAAGTCCTATCAGTTTGGAACGAGAATGGTGATGAGCGAAAATAACAATAATAGAGATGATTATTGTGTTAGCATTTACAAGCTCGGTTTACTTTCAATGTAGCAGGAAACGTCAATATTCACTCATATTGACTTATAGTTACGTCATATTTGGTGAGTAATGTATACCTTCGTGATTGGTGTAATTTTCTGTTCATGTCAAAGAAAGTATGTCACGGGGTGTAAACAATGTTGATTTCATTGTGAAAATTCTCACGATGTAACGACAATATGTTGGTTTCAAATAAGTATTTTTTGCTGAAAATTAAATGATACAACCTATTTTTATGTTCCAATTTAAAAATGTGTATGCAATTAAAATGTTATTAGATTTATATTTGGATATATGCACTTGTTCTTTCGCACAGAAATATTGCGCTACTCAAGTATCGCAATATTAATACACGAAAGAACTAGTGCATATATCCCATTACAAATGTAATAACCTATGATTACTGGAAATGAATATCATGTTCTAGATCCCCATGAGTAAACCATGATTTGAGGGGAGTAAACCATGATTTGTGAGAAGGAAACCATGATTTGAGGGGAGTAAACCATGATTTGAGGGGATTAAACCACAAGTTGAGATTTGAAGGGAGTTGACCATGATTTGATGGGAGTAGACCATGATTTGATGGGAGTAAACCATGATCTGAGGGGAGTAAACCTTAATTTGAGATTTGAGGGGAGTAAACCATGATTTGAGGGGAGTAAACCATGTTTTGGGGAGAGTAAACCATGATTTGAGGGGAGTAAACCTAAATTTGAGGGGAGTAAGCCATGATTTGAGGGGAGTAAACTACGATTTGAGGGGAGTAAACCACGATTTGAAGGGAGTAAACCACAATTTGAAGGGAGTAAACCACGATTTCAGTGGAGTAAACCATGATATGAGGGGAGTAAACCATGATGTGAGGAGAGTAAATCATGATTTGAGGGGAGTAAACCTTGATTTGAGGGGAGTAAATCACGATTTGATGTTTTGAGGGAAGTAAACCACGATTTGAGGGGAGTTAACGAAGATTTGAGGGGAGTTAATCAGGATTTGAGGGAGTAAGCCACGCTTTGTGGGGAGTAACCCACGATTTGAGGGAAGTAAACCATGATTTGAGGGGAGTAAACCACGATTTGAGGGGAGTAAATCACCTTTTGAAGGGAGTAAACCATGATTTGAGGAGAGTAAACCACAATTTGAGGGGAATAAACCAAGATTTGAGGGAAGTAAACCACGGATTAAGGGCAGTAAACAAGTAAACCACAGATTGACAGGAGTAAACCACTATTTCAGGGGATTAAATCATGATTTGAGGGGAGGAGGGGAGTTCCCCTTCTTTAGGGAATGACGGCAATTTACACTGATAACGTACAAGGTATACTAATTGTCACAGCAAATTGTTTTATACATTTTATGTAATTTATAAATCTATCATTATTCACTCAAATAATGAGCATCAAAATAAATTAAACATTTAAAATTAATTACAACTTGTCAAAGTATGTTTAAATACATAAAATAACAAATAGGTGTGTCTTAACAAATAAGAGTAGCCTTTCAGTGATAAATAATGGCAAGCTTATGTCAATCTTATTAAGATTATTTATATTCTAACCAGCATGTTTTATCACTAATCAACGTGATGTATTGTTGACATTATCATTCAATAAAAAAGAACTTCAATCACACAAAAACAGGTACTTTTCAGAGCCTTAAATAATCACATGAATTGATATATTTACACTTAACCAGCTAAGCACGACTACAATAGCCTTTGCGTCCATTGTAAACCCAGATCAGCCTGTGAGTAACTCGCAGGCTGATCAGGGTTTTCCATTGTAAACCCAGATCAGCCTGTGAGTAACTCGCAGGCTGATCAGGGTTTACAATGTCCAGCTGCTAATCAGTCCTTTTTCCCAAAACACCCCTTTGTCACATAAATGGAATGGTCTTTATTCAAAGAAAGAACAGTCCATCATATATATGTAGCAGGTTAAGGGTTAAAATGTGCTTTTATCTCCCCGCCATCCAGCACAACCACCCAGGTACATTTAAATAGAACTGCCCTTACCTTTTAATATAGTGTATTAATTAAAAAGGCTATTTTATTATGTGTCAAGGTCCTGCTGGCACTACTGTTACTATGGATATCCCACTAGTACAGCAGGCGCTATATGAAAACTACCAGGATCAGAAATTATCACTGAATGGTCGAAGAATACCCGAACATTAACTATTGGCGAGTGGTCAATGAATAGCCTAACCCTAAATAAAAAGGCATCCGAAAAAACATTTAATACTTCCTTGAGACTGTTGTCTTTTTCAGGTAGCTGGACTATAATGTTTTTATAACAACTTTGGAATATAACCTTTCCCTCCAAATACACAATATGCATTAAAAAAAACACAGCCATACGAATACAAAATGAATAAGACCTCAGTTAAATTTCATGGCCAAGACTATTGTGTACGTTTTTTAAAAATACTCCTTAAACAAAACACATCTGTATTTCAGTAGTATAAACTTCATTTTATATGCTTAAGCTACTGGAGTATGGTATATAAAATCACAACCTGCAAATTAAAAGTGCAGTGCAGTCAACCTCTTCTAACAGTTTCTTTAATTTCTTAAACAATAAAATCTTCATTCAGATAGTAAGGTTTCCTCTTCTTAACTGTAGTCGTTATCCCCCGTACAACAGATAAATCTCGATGATACAGTCCTTGTTCTTCATACAACAGATAACCAGATTATCCAGTTGTTATCAACCGTACAACAGATAACTCTCGGCGATACAGTCGTTATCAACCGTACAACAGATAACTCTCGATGATACAGTCGTTGTTCTTCATACAACAGATAACTCTTGATTATCCAGTCGTTATTAACCGTACAGCAGATAACTCTCGGCGATACAGTCGTTATCAACCGTACAACAGATAACTCTCGACGATACAGTTCCCCTAACAACAGATAACTCTCGATGATACGGTTTCCCTAACCACAGATAACTCTCGACGATACAGTTTCCCTAACAACAGATATCTCTCAATGATACAGCTGTATGCCCTGTACAACAGATAACTCTTGGCAATACAGTCTTTATTCCCCGCACAACAGTTAATTCTCAAGATACAGTCCCCACTCACAACAAACGATAGTCATTTCTCTCTCTCCTCAAACAGGACACACACAGAGTACGACTAGAAGAACTTTCTGCTCCTGTGAAAGTTTCTTTTGTGCAATAGCTGAGAAAATAACTGGACAGTCATGCAGCTTCAAAAACAAATTGAGACCTTTTTGAATATCTGTTGTATACCTCTTACATCTTTTCAAAGCAATCTTTTGCACTGGTCCATATGGCAATTCCCTGAAACAAACAAGTATTTATACAATTCACTGAACTGAGGAAAACACGTGACAGTATATGTAACAGAACATTTCCTTAAAAAGAAATACAATTCATATATCTGTCTTATCCGAAAGAAATTGTCATTCAAAGCTCCGAATTGGAGATATAAGCTTTAAAAACATCCCTAATCACACACCTCTTAAAGCACCGAACAATTATACTTTACAACATGGTTCTGTTGTCATTAGATTAAATTGTATAACTTTCTTAAATTGGAATTCCTTAAAATGAGAAACTTACATCAGGTCTCGAAACATTTCAAAATGCCAAATGACCCCAGGACAAGAAGATCAACACCACCCACACATCACCCACCACTGGCAAACAAGACAGATGTTATGAATGTATGAACTCTTCTAATAACAAAGCATGAAAGCATCTGGTAAATTATTTTTTTAACTGTGTAATCAAGCTAAATAGAGCAATATGACTGGTCAAAAGATGATACTATGGGGAGGACCTAACGCTGTCTTGAAATGGCAGGTCACCGACAGCTGTTTGCTTCTACGAAAAAAACTGATTTCTTGTGATATCAGATCATTATGTGTTACAGTCCCAATCAATTATCACCTGGAGGAAATAATCAAGTAACAAAGGGACCTAGCTGCTTCTGGAGATGTTAGTATGGTACATTTTATGCATTTTCACTGGACCAATTTATTTCGATATTTTGAATTCGGTCCAGCATTCAACTTTTCGGTCAAGAACCGATAAAACCAACATTTTCCTGAGATGATTTAATAATACAACTTAATGCATTAAATTGCAAAAAATTAAATTACAAATTTTAGACAAATGTCAAATGTGAGTCAACAAGTTACCTTTTTACATTCTTTGATTTGCATAATGGCATAGTTTGTGAAAATCTCTTTCAAATCTTTCGTTTTTTGACGTTTAAATCTATCAATGTCTCTCAGAGCAGCCTCTACAAATTTTCTGAAAATAAAAACACTGATATGTTGAAACAACATTATTAAAGGCAGAATATGCTTACCGGTATTACCACATAAACTGAAACAGCTGACGAAGCACTCGGAAGCGTTACAACTTAAGAGAATTACGCTAACAAATAAACTGAATAAATTAAAGTGTAAAATATTTGTGTACTAATTACGCTGTATCCCCTACATGCTGCGCCGATGCTAAGCACAACACAGGAAGTGTGCAGATCCACATGATTTATTTATAGCACAGGTAATGTTTATGTAAACACACAAATCATGGTTTACTCCCCACAAATACTTGGCATAAAGTCTCTATCATCTCCATTACGGTTAAAAATAAGCATATTCTGACTTTATAAACAACAACTACAGCTTTATGCATGATCAATTTACTGTACCGCAATGTTTTGTTTTCAATGGTGAGATTAACCTACCGTGTTTGTACCTCCATGGAAAACCCCATTTATAAGAATTACATGGTTAGTAACTAAATTTCAGCTGTATTCTGGCAAGTGTAAGAAAAGTGATTTTATTCGAATTTTTTTTTTTAGTTATGTCCTTTCTATACCTTAAATATGAACACCTTGTACTAGCTTTACTATCCAGAATGGAGATCAGGACATCAATGTCCAACGAACAGACACATTTCAGTGTGATTTTTTTACTTTTGAGGGTATGTGGTCGGGGCCCTTTA
Organism: Cyrtodaria siliqua; assembly: GCA_037043455.1. Taxonomy (NCBI): domain Eukaryota; kingdom Metazoa; phylum Mollusca; class Bivalvia; order Adapedonta; family Hiatellidae; genus Cyrtodaria; species Cyrtodaria siliqua. The sequence continues at coordinate 77,217 of JAWPHD010009547.1, forward strand.
GAGGGGGAAAAATTTGATGTGAATTTGAAAAAGGTTTTTTATATGTTTAAGTCGCAGTCTTTCATTTAATACTAAATTTACACCAAGAACATGTTTGGTGGACATGTTATGGGTGATCAACAAAGAAACAGCATTTAAAAGTTAAAAAAAAAAGGGATTTTTTTCTCAAAAAAAGTACAAAAAACACTGCGTTTTAGTCTCAAGTATTTTCAGCCTTGCAACAATGAATCCAGATGAACCCTATATGCATATAAAGACAGGAAAGACATAATAATATCACTGCATACAGGTTTTTTACGTCTCTGATGTAATCCATGTAAACAAAATTCGCAAGTAAGTTCTTGAGAAATGTTGATAATGTTAATGACTTCCCTTTAAGAACTATCTCCCTACTTACTGAGCCTCCTCATTGTATTGTTTAAGCTCCATCTCCGTATGTTTGATCTGTTCATCTAAATGCTTGATCTTGAGTTCTCGCTGTTCCGGAGTGTCGTTACCAAATAACGCCTTCTTCATACCACTCAGGTACCCACCGGAAGTTTTTCCCTGAACCTGCAGTTATTTATAAATTAAAGTTTATGTTTTGTAATTACATTGAAATTGCATCATTTTCCCCTCTTTATTTCTTGTTTATATACTCCTCAAAATAAGTTAAGGACCATCCCTTCTTTATTTTAACTAGAAAGCAATTCAAAACCTTGTATTTATTTTAATAGCCATCTTAAACCAAATTAATTTACAAAATAATGTTTCTGGTAGCGTGGACATCATTTTACAACACAAATCAAATTAAAAAAATTGCAGATTTAAAATTTGTGAAAAAAAATAATTAGATTTTACCCAAAAATGAGATATTCCCAATTTAACATGTACTTCGATGTCTAATAGATACAGGAGTTATTTCTCAATAATTTAGAACAACAACCAATTGCACATAACACAAATTTCGATATGTACCCCAAAAGATGGGATGGGAAGAAAATTTGGGATATTTGTAAATTCGATGGTGTATGTTTTAAAATTGCATTAAATCACTAAATACCCACTGTTCAACCTTATATCCATGTTTATTGGGCTGCTGAAACAGAACTTTCTTAAGTTTTAGGTTTATTCAAGTTTTTTGTTCTTTCTGTAGACGTTTTTGGCGCACCAACACATGAAAGGTTATATGGCGCCTAACAGGAATTAAATGCAAGGCTCATCCTCCATTTACATCAAGATAAAATATGGAGAATGGGCCTCAAACCTTCTAACCTGCAGAGTTGCTGCAAATTCTATAGTAAACACTCCATTTACGATGGAGCCATGTTTCCACGTTTGCATACGGGGTGTAATGATGAAGACCTTGAATGAGCATGATAAAAAATAGAAAAAATGACAAAATGAAGATGAACGGGTGGTCCTACCCCTCTGCCACAAGCGGGATTGCAGTGGTTGTATTCTAACCCGGCAACCACATGGGGGTAGAAAACTTGCTGGTCCTTAAATTATTTTGAGGGTTATAGTACAATAGGCCATATACTGTTCAAAAGCAACAAAGAATGATATCACAACACTGTTTCAAATAGTAGCTTGACAGACATCAAAACCTGTAAACAGTGGGATGGTAGAAATGTATTTGATATTTTTATTGTTTGTATTTTATAAGGGTTCAGTTCAGTAAAAGATAAGGTGGAGAGATGTAATATTAAGTCTGTATTTTAAAGATGGGTAGTTAATGGGGGGAAAAGGGCAATGTTCCAATACAGTCTACTTAGGTTTTTATCAGCTTAAATTCCATGAAAAATAACAATCAGCAAGTACTCGAGAGTAAAAAGGGTCGGGTACCGGTGTACAATATCTCTACCCATCCCAGCCTTAATAATTTAATAGACTGATACAGTGGACTTCCTTGTTTATGAGAACATTTTTAAAAGTTGTATTTGCAGCCTGACAATATGGAAACTTTAAAAAATAATTATTAAAGGTATTTAATTGTATAATTCCACTACTGACCTTGCATGAATATAACCTTCACAAAACAAATAAAATTATTAAAACTAATAATTTATAATATTACCAACATCTCCTTTTGACTAGTTTTCGATGCAAGACTTTCCTCTGCCCTCTCCAGGTCATACTGGAGACACTCATGTCGCCGACACACTGATCTGAAGTTATCATGGAACTATCATTGATACTATGAACTTGAAACAGTCAACTAAGATGTTCATAAATTCATGAAAAAGAAAAACTCAACTCCCATTTACATTATAACTAGAAGGACACTTGTTTTGCCTGCCGTGAGCTTGGTTAGGTTTTATGAAAGGGGCATAACGCTCTACTGGCTATATGGTGTCCATGGTGTGGTGGGGTGTGGTGGGGTGTGGTGGGAATAGAAGGATTGTGTGTCAGATATGGCAGTATCAAACTAGTGTTTTTATACAGTTTTTTTTCCCCTTAAATAACAGGTACCGAAAAATGGTACCATTCCCAATGGCAAAAAGTATGTTTTTTTCCCAACTGGAGTGAAAAAATTCCCAATCAATTTTTTTTCTCTCAATAATTACAGTCAAACTTTAAATAGAAGATGGGGGAAATATATTCTTTTATTTGAGGATAATGAAACACTACAAGAAAACGTATACATGGTATTAAATGTGTTTGCAAAGTATTTAAGCATACAATATATCTTTTGTTTGATAGTTGAAAATTCCCAATTTAAGGCAAAACAAGACGAATTTTCGCAATTGAATGGGTACTGGTACCATTCCCAAACGGCGAAAAAAATTGCTGTTATAAAGTGTCTTCAATTAACCAAGGCTTTTGAAGTTTCAGAGAAAAAGATTTGTTTAATTTTTTGTAACTCTATGTAAAATATGTAACCCCTGGGGTGGGGCCAAATTTGACCCCAGGGTCACCATTCAAATTGAACTGAATGTTGTTTAACGGCTCATCAACACCGTGTAGGTTATTTAGAGCCGCCCCAGAAAGAGGGGAAGGATACATAGGAATCCGGGAACCGTGCCCTACTCTTATTATCGAATAGATTCCTATGGTTCTTTAACGAGGATAGACCGATACACGGGACCGCCCGATTTACGTCCCCATCTGACGGACAAGGCTAAGGGAAAGTATCTTGCCCAAGAACACACCAACGAAACTCAGTGGCACCACGGAGGATTGAACCCGCGACCTCCGGATACAAATCCGCCGCGCTACCGACTGCGCCACGCCAGCCCTCAGTAGAGGATCATAAGCTGAATGTAAATACAAAATATTAAACCTTTGACTCTTTGTAGTTTCAGAGAAGAAGTTTTTCTCTATATATAAGCCTATGTAAAACTGTGACCCCTGGGGCTGGGCCTAATTAGACCCCCGTGTCACCATTTGAACAAACTTTGTAGAGAAACATATTAAGCTGACAATAATTACAAAATATTAAACCTTTAGCTCTTGTAGTTTCAGAGAAGATGATTTTTTCCCTATATCAGTCTATGTAAAACTGTGACCCCTTGGGTGGGGCCAAATTTGAACCCCAGGGTCACCATTTGAACAAACTTGATAAGTTGATAAAAAATTAAAATATTAAACCTTTAGCTCTTGTAGTTTCAGAGGAGAAGATTTTGAAGTTCTTCCCTATAACTCTATGTAAAACTGATCTAATAAGGACCCCTAAGCTCCCAATTAAAGAAAATTTGAACCCATGACCCCTGGGTTTTCCAGTGTACATTACCAAATATTGAAAAAGGGCCATAACTCCTGTTTTACTGGTTCAATCTGGCTGGTTTTCAAACTTGTCCGAGCTTTCACTGATATCAACAATCCAGCCAAGTTTGGGAAAGATCGAATACAAAATGAAAGCGCTAGAGTTTTCACAAGGCTGAAAATGGCATTTTTCAATAATGCAAGGGCATATAACTCTGGTGTTCCTGGTCCGATATAGCTGGTTTTCGAAATTGTCTGAGATTTTATCAATATCAACAATCTGGCCAAGTTTGGTAAAGATCAAATACAAAATGAAGCTGCTCGAGTGTTCAAAAGGCATAATATGGCATCTTTCAGCAAAACAAAGGCCATAACTCTGGTGTTACTGGTCCGATTTGGCTGGTTTTCGAACTTATCCGAGCTTTCACCAATATTAACAATCTGGTAAAGATCGGATGAAAATCGAAGGCCCTATCGTCTTAAGGAGGCAAAATATGGTTATTAATGAAATCAAGGGCCATAACTCCGGTGTTACTGGTCCGATCTGGCCAGTTTTCGAATTGATCCGAGCTTTCATTGACTGTCCAGTAGAAAGGCCAGTAGAACTAAAAATGGAAGTTAGAGTTACTGGACATGTGTAACAACATTTCTTGAGTTAAGATGGTGCGTGTGAAGTTTCATGAACATAGGTCAAATACTTTTCAAGTTATGGCCTAGGTTAGGTTGCAGGTTAAAGAGGGACGGACGGACGATGATGACGGATAAAGTGATCTCTGAGGAGGTTAAAGTGTAACGGACAGACAACGACGACGACAAAAGGATCCCTAAGTGTCTGCCATGTTATGCAGGTGACACAATAAACACTATAGGTAATCAATTGTCTCTTCATTATAACCCTAATTAAACAACACAAAGATTAATCAAAACAAAGAACAATACATGGCCTACAGAGCCAGAAAGTTTTCCCAATGAAATCGCCATAGCCACACCTCATCAATGTCACAATGTAAATATTTCACATACAGAGTTGGCAACTCGATTAATTTGCCATTGCGTTTTTTGCACTCGGCTACAAATAACTGAAAACTGTATTGAGCCTTTATGTCTTGGCATAATTTAAACAATATTTTATTCAAGTAATGAATGGGATTGGACAACAGGCAATGCCTATGTAAGACCTCTTCCTAGCCTAGCTGTACAAATTTGTCAATATGTTTCTTTATTACATTGCTATGAGCGAAAGATTGGAATTTCTCAGTGAAAGAATATTCATAATCTCTAAATAATAATAACTTACTCCAAACGCAAAAATAACTAACTGTGACTCTCAGTCATGACGTTCAATAAAGCAAATAATTTCGGTTAAAGTCACATAATAAACAATTTGAAATGTAAAAATAAATTATTTAACTGCTTGGTTCGATTATAGGGAAATCCTTCACGAGCTAGTAGATATGTTTTGTTCGTGAAGGATTTCCCTATAATCGATCCCAGCAGTTAAATAATCTATATATAATTTTAAGCAAAATAAATACATCTTACATTTTGAAAGGAGAAAATAACGTTTGTCTTTTAATATCCAAATTTAGAACCCAGCATTTCAATCTCTATTAAAAATCAACAAAATGAATTCCACGGTATTTACACTGAATTCATTCTGTTGAGTTTTTGTTAAAATAAAGTCCTCAGTTCTGCAGATTATGACATGTTAATACTGTTTCACATTTATGCATTACATGATTAATATTTTTTTCTTCAAATCAACAAAAAACAATGAAAGCGAAATACATTCATAGTAATTTTTTTATCAGTCAACACACAGACCTAATAACAAATAGATTGGACACTATGAAAATTGTGTAAATTTCAAGTGGCACAGTTCGAAAATTTCACAAAATATTTCCCAACTTTAAACACACATATCATGAAGAGTTTTATAGATACAAGTTTCATTCAAGCCAAATACCATCACATATTTAATTTTCTTTCCAATGCTAGTATTTTGTTTTATCTTACAATGAGAGCAAAAAAGTAGTTTGATGGAAACTTTGACTATGTCAAAACATTGATTTTTAAAAGAAAAGCAAAAATGATGACATTTTAAACTTTAAACATTTTTTTTTACAATTTCTTATTTAGAAAATAAACATAAATTATTATAATACCATTTTGCTATTCACTATGAATCTTTTGAATGTATTCTCATCAAAATCGGTGAATAATTCAGAGAGAAGATAGAAAGAAAAGTTAAGGTGCCACGTGATATTTTGGTTACTTCATTGCTTAAGATAGGAAGTTTCCCATCTGTTTATTAATATGTCTGTGGTCAACAGTACCCAAAATAGAAAGAAAATGGTATAGCTGAGACAGACCTGAATGATTTCGGAATGCCAGACACTCCTCTGAACTAAAAATAGTCATGGGTTTACTAACTTTTAAAGACTTTAGCTATAGTTTTATAAACAGACCTGAGTGATTCTCCGAATGCTAAATACTCCTTCAGTTGGTCTGCATACTGCTCTTCCTCTTCCAGAATGGAATCTATAGATTGTGCATACCTGGAAAACATGAATACAGTCTATAGACTGGGCATACCTGGAAAACATTAATACAGTCTATAGACCGTGCATACCTGGAAAACATGAATACAGTCTATAGACTGGGCATACCTGTAAAACATTAATACAGTCTATAGACTGTGCATACCTGGAAAACATGAATACAGTCTATAGACTGGGCATACCTGGAAAACATGAATACAGTCTATAGACTGGGCATACCTGGAAAACATTAATACAGTCTATAGACTGTGCATACCTGGAAAACATGAATAGTATATAGACCGTGTATACCTGGAAAACATTAATACAGTCTATAGACTGGGCATACCTGGAAAATATGGAGTTTATAGACTGTGCATACATGGGAGTTTATTAAAAATTATTATTCACTTGGTGAATACTAAAAAGTTGCATATCCAAATTGTTTTAAAACTCTTTTATTCAATATTTTGGCCCCTTGGCCTATTTCAAGAGGTAAAAAAAAGGTGATGGTAATTGTTTTTACAGACGTTTCTCTTGAAAAAGGCCAAGGGGCCGAACTATTGAGTAAAAGAGTAACATCATGAAGTTTTAATACTACTTCCCTTTATGGAAGATTTGATTGATGATCAAATTGTTTTTTTTTTATGATCAAATGTTGGTTATTTTGTAATTATTTAATTGCCAAAAACTAAATTTTAAAGTTAGCCCTGGTATATAATCAGGAGTACATACACGTTCATGTAGTGCGCTGAACTCTGTAGCGATTCAGACATGTCTTTCTCTATTCCGCTCCATTCGTTGAACACCCTGTGATAGTTTCCATGCACTTTATGGATGCCATATAACTTATCTGCCATTTTCTGTAAAATATGCATAGTTCTTAAGTATATAACTTTTAATTAATATCAGTTCAAAACAAGAGTTGTTGAATGAAAGTGCACTGCCGTAAGACTTTCGAGGCCTTGTCTGTTTATTAGGGAACTAAACTACATTGAATCAAAAAACTGCGTACTGAATGGCGAAAACATTAGTAAGCAAATGGTTTTGAGCTGTTCCTATAGTTAAGATTAAAGATTGTATGAATTGTTATAATTGTTATTGGCGAAGTGATTCTTGTTATATGTTATACATCTCCCAAGCCGAGGCGTCCTTATCCACTGAGTAAGAGGCCGCTGAATCCTCACCTGCTATTCATAATTAAGGGTTGTAGGAAGTGGCAAGTTATTGTTTGAGATAGTTGGTCAAACGGTTTTTTTACTAGTCGCCATGAACTTGTATTTTTAAAAATGTATATTTAGTTGTGGCGGCCATTTTGAATTTCCAGCCGAACTGATTTATACTTAGGACCACCTAGACATCAAGAGCAACATTCCTGTAATCGTCGGACTGAGATACTGCGTTCAGTCAAATACGTCAGGTCTTGAAAAATATGGTAACATCCGCGTGGTGCGCTAAAACGATGTATCCGGTCTATAAGTGATAGCATATGGCTGAAAACAGTAATAAGGTTTTCGCCAAAAAAGGGGCATAATTCTGTTTAAATTTATAACAGAGTTGACATTTATCTACATACGAGTGCCTCTTTTGGAAGTGAATACATAAGTATGTTTTACTGAATTCTGACAAGCAGTTTCTGAGTGCCTCTTTTGGAAGTGAATACATAAGTATGTTTTACTGAATTCTGAAAAGAGATATGAGCTTACCAAAAAAAGATTAACTAACGCCGACGCTGAGTAGGATAACTCGGAATTTCTTCGAAAAGTCACGCTAAAAACTTATTTCCCTTTGATGCAGAATAAGAGTTCATTCCTCTTACTTTTGGAAAATAACTTATTAACGATACTTTAATGAATGTTTTATCTTAAAAAAACATGTTGCTATAGTAATTAAGTCCAAGCTATCAATATTTTCAACACGAAACTTGACTATTTGAATAAAAATGGCACAATTATGGTAGGTATGATTGCCGAAACCTGAATTAATTTCCATTTTGTTATATAACAAGTACCATTTTTAAGGACCGTGCATAAATATATATAAACAGTTTGTAAAAAAACAAATTATTTAACCCTTTACCCGCTAAGCACTACTATAATAGCCTTTGCTTCCATTGTTAACGAAAGGTTACCCAGGGTTTACAAGTGTCCGGCTGCTGATCGGTCATTTCCCCAAAACACCACTTTGTCACATAAATGGAATGGTCTTAATTCAAGGGTTAAAAATAAGATGCAATGTTACTGGAAAATTATTGGACAATTTGCTTTGAACTTTTCTAATAATTCAAAAATATGGAAGTTATGTAGAAAAACTAACAGTGTAACAGGACATCACGAGTTTTAACAAAATCAAGATTGCTGAGTGTCCCTTTTAAAATAGATGAAAACAAATACACATCTGAACATAACATTATACAAGTTATTTCAAATATGTCTGCTAAATAACTTTAAGTGACACCCCTGAATGATAAAATTGTCAATTCAAGACTAAATGACCTGTCAGACATGAAATGTGTGAAGTATGGACCAACTGTTTCTGTTTGTCTTTATGTATGCATTGGTTTACGGTAGCTTTAAACAATCATTCTGTCATATCATGACAGTGTCTCCTTGTAGCAGTGAGCTCATCTGTATAGTGCTAAGTAAGGAAACTCACAGCTCTGATTTTCAGTAGATTCCCAATGTTACTTTGTAGTTCATTGCTGTAATTCTTCACTTCCTCAAATCTCCTGAAATACAAACGATTACTTCATTAGCATCATGTTTAACACTAGGCTCCAAAAAGTTATGTTGTTAAATTTTAATTCAATATTAGAACTGAAGGTGAAATTTAAAATTCAATACTAAAACTGAAGGTGATGAATACCCATGCCTTTTTGCTATAGCAGTAAGCCAATGTGGATGGGCAAAATCAAGAAAAATAAATGTCTAAAATATCTGTTAATTTTTTAATGTGAACAAAATTCTAAGTAAAACAAAGGTCCATAATTCTGTAAAAAAAAATTGCAGAATCGAAAAAACGTACATATCACATCATCACGTGTGAACTGTTTGTTAGGACTAAGGTGTAATAACATTCCATGAAAAGTTTTAAAGTTAAAACCACATGTAATTCATTATAGAGTAAAACATTCTAAGTCAAATAAAGGGCCATAATTCTGTAATAAATTAGGCATCAACAATGTGTGATGTAGAGGGACATAAGGTTATCAGTCGTTACGTGTACATGAAGTTTTTGAACAATCAATTCAAAAATGTTTGAGAAGAAATGTGTTAACAGGTCATTGTACAATATTAGAGTGGAAAATTCGAAGTCAAACAAAGGGCCATAATTCTGTAATAAATTTGGAAATCAATGGGTGAATGTAGAGGGACATAATGTCATCAGTTGTTATGTGTACATAAAGTTTGGGAACAATTTGAAAATGTTTGAGGAAAAATGTGTTAACAGGTCCTTATACAATATTAGAGTGGAGAAAATTCTAAGTCAAGCAAAGGGCCATAACTCTGTAATAAATTAGGCAATCAATGATGGGTGATTTAGAGGGACATAAGGTCATCAGTTGTAATGAGTCTATGAAGTTTGGGAACAACCTATTCAAAAGTTTTGAGATATGCAAGTATTAAAAATGTGTTTAAACGGGACGGGATGCAACAAAAATGTGTTACACGATGGGACGCGATGGGACGTTACGGACAACGAGATTCCTATATAGCCCCCATTTCACTTTGTGAAAGCGGGGGTATAACAAGAGGAGGTTTTCTCTTCATTTTCATGGTTATTTATTAGGTCATTGTAACTTTCACCCAGAAATTCCAAATGCTAAAGGCCTTATTATTACAGTAACCCATTAAGTGAAAATAACAAAAACAAAACAAATACATGCACAACCAAAGTGAAAATAACAAACTAAACAAGAAAATCGGTAGAACCAATGAATGCTCCCCGAAATATATCCCCAACTTATCATATGGCCTTGTATCCTCCAGCAATTTCCAATTTGCAGATCCATTAGTACTTTTTGACTAATGCTTAGTACAAGAATAACAAGTATAAAATTACAAAGGGCAATAACTCTAACTTGAATGACAGAGTTACAGTTCTTGCACTCAGCACTTCCTCTCATTGCGCTCTATTATTGTGTGAAGTTTCATTGCAGTACCATCAATAGTTTTGCAGTTATGCTCCGGATAAAAATCCTAAGTATAAAATTACAAAGGGCAATAACTCTAATTTGAATGATGACAGTTACAGTTCTTGCACTCTGCACTTCCTCCCATGGCCCTTTATTATTGTATTAAGTTTAATTGCAGTCCCATCAGTAGTTTTGAAGCAGAATTGCATTCTATAGCCATGCTATATCATGCAGGCCGCCTCGGACAATAAATTGTACGTCATGTGACTTTCAAAATGGCGGCATCCAGTATCAAAAAATAATAATAACGCATTTCGATGGATATATTATTGGGAACATCATTGAAGAGTCGTCATTTTCTACGCTTTTACCATCGTCACATGATCATACACCCCGAGCTGTTTCGCATGGAATGGCATAGCTGCAAAATGTCACTCGCGTTTTGAAATTATGCTTCGGACAAAAATTATAAGTATAAAATTACAAAGGGTAATAACTCTAATTTGAATGACAGAGTTACGGTTCTTGCACCCTGCACTTCCCCTCATTGCCCTCTATTATTGTATGAATTTTCACTGCAGTAACATCAGTAGTTTTGCAGTTATGCTCCAGACAAAAGTCCTAAATATAAAATTACAAAGGGCAATAACTCTAATTTGAATGATGACAGAGTTACAGTTCTTGCACTCTGCACTTCCTCTCATTGCCCGCCCTCTATCATTGTGCGAAGCTTTATTGCAGTCCCATCAGTAGTTTTGAAGATAAGCTCCGGACAAAAATTCTAAGTATAAAATTACAAAGTTAAATTTGAATGATGACAGTTACGGTTCTTGCACTCTGCACTTCCTCTCATTGCCCTCTATCATTGTGCGAAGTTTCATTTCATTTCCTTTAATAATTTAGAGTTATGGTCCAGATAAGAAAGCGTGACGGACACAAGGACAGACGGACAAAGCGGTTACTATATCTTCGCCCTTCGGGGAGCATAATAAATGCATGTACACCCAAAGGGAAAAGAACAAACCAAATGAATACATGTACACCCGAAGTGTAAATAACAAACCTATCAGGTGTCTTGAGTCTGAATGACGCACTGAGACTTTTTAACTTGGATTCTGCCTGCAAACAAAGACAACACAGTCAGAAATAAAATATGTGATACTGAACAAGTTCATTCTACACAGAATCAGCAGTTATGCTGTGTAAGTTCATGTCTAGACATAAATGTCTCCTTACATCTAATTTCATTGAAAATGTATACACCTGTATTTAGCATGATTAGATACAAATCCATGCTTTGGTTAATAAAGGAGCTCATTATTTCTTATTAGGTTCTGCTCTTTACACCTTTTTGTTATGGATATAGTCTTTACTGTCATATGAATTTCAAAAGAAAATAACAGGGATGTACCTTGCTTTGAAACTCTGTGGCATATACAGAATCTTTCCAGCCTTCATCCTGAAAAATATGTTAGCAAGTTCATTTCCACAGTCAAGTATCAAACAGAAGACGGAAAAAAACAATTACAAAATAAACTGTATATAAACCCATCAGTGCAGGCATAGTTTGATCCTGCAGTTTTTAAATATCCAGGATTGATTTTTGGACAGAGATTTAAAGGAATCACTCCAGTGTTAACTTGTTTTGGAGGCATGCATCCACAATCACTTTAAGTGGATTTATTACATTTCTATGCTTGAAAGATCGGGATTTCTCAGTGCAAGAATATTCATAATCACTAAATATTAATAACTAACTCAGAACACAATAATAACTAACGTTGCTAACTCAGAACACAATAATAACTAACGTTGCGATGTTGAGTCGTGACGTCAACAAAGTGTTGCTGACGTCGACGTCATCCGCCGATAACGTTCAATAAAGCGAACATTTGTTTGCAAAAACGTAATTTAAAATGTAATAAATAGATTATAGAAACTGCTGGGATCGATTATTGGGTAATCCTTCACTTGATGGTAGACTTGCTTTGTTTTTTCACTCACTCGCTCGTTCGTGAAAAGAACCACACGTCTACCACTCGTGAAGGATTTCCCTATAATCGATCCCAGCAGTTAAATAATCTCTATATGTCATATAAGCAGGATCTTCCTAGAGGCTTAGTTTGATCCTGCAGGTTCCACGTATCCAGAAGAAGTGATGCAAGCTTCTGGGACAAGTTACTCCAGAAATTATCTGTTTATTTTAAACCTTTATACAACGTATCCTAATGAAATATTATTCAAAAACAAAGGAAATGTTTATTGGTTCATAGTTATTTAAAACAACAACAGTGAGACAGGTTTTGTATTTCTCTTGCAGAAAATGACTGGAGAAATCCTTTTAGATCTCTGTCTAAAACCCAGTTTAGATATTATTTTTATCACATAAAGTCCCTTCTTAACAGAACACTCATTTCATACTCTATTGTATGTAGTATGAATGAATGAATGAAAGTCTTTGTTTATCGAGGGTGACCCAATTAGTTTAAATTAATCTTCCTTTGTAATACAACCCAAAACAATTTTGATTGGTTAGCACAACATACACGAAATGTGTATTAACACTACATAAGTTTTGTTGACTGAAACTATTTTATTTATTATAAATTCATCCGGATCTAAGTCATGCACCTATTATTTACTAACAACTTATAATAAATAATTAACTTTATAAAAATCAGTTGCCTTTTTTACAAGCCGGCATAAAATGCCCTTTTGTAAAGAACTCTTTGATACGCAAGAGTGTTTGTGACATGACGTCACATAACTTTTTGGCATCAAAGGACGTTCTTTTATGACATTTGGCGCTAAAGTTTGTCTGATGTTGTGGCAGTTTTATGACAATCCACCTGAATTATATTTCACATATGTGACAGACTATAATGTTATAGCATGGTGTTCTAATCTATGGTATCACGGTACTTAAATATTTTGACGAAAAATATAAACTGTAAACAATATTTAAAGAAAAGGGAAACTCAAATGCTTTCTGTGACCCTTCTACTAAATTGTTGATATAAAATGTAATCAATTTTACGTAAAAATGTCAGAATTAGATTTGAAAAGAAGGGTACCCTCATTGACCTTATTATTTTAAAAGTTTTATGGTATCAAGGTATGCACATATTGTGTATCCTGTATGTATTAGTAACTGGTATAAGATCCAGTGAGTGACCATTTCTAGAAACAATAATGTACAACAGACTAAAAATTAATGAATTTTATAACTTCAAGGTAATGGAAACTGCATTTATGGAAACTAGGGGTTATGAATTTTAAAGATCATGAGGAAATTGTGAACATTTTTGCATTATTTTGAAATATCCTTTTTATTTATGATAAATATACTTATTTTTTTAAACTGTCATCACATCTATAAAATAATTATCATATTTTAGCAGAGCTGCATACTGTTTTATAGATTGGACACTACCGTCATACCATAGAACCTTTGATATCATAGGAATTAAGCTAGTATACAATGTTATGTGATAAACAGGATCTTAAACTCGTCCCCATTCCATATAACGTGTATGAAACTCGTTATGAATTATTTTTAATTTTAACTCGCCAAATGGCTCATTAAAATAATTTATAACTCGTTTCATAACTCTTAATGAAATGGGGAGTCGTTTAAGATCCTATATATATTATTTATAGTTATGCCCTATTTTAGAGACCTACCTTTTGAAGAAAACCAATGAATATGTTATCTAGACAAATGATTGGGTGTGCAGCACATCTTAACAAGTATATCTGAAATACAAAATATTACATTTTACAAAGTTATATGCATCATGGATAATTATGTACACTGTATTTGAAACTCCCTATACGCCCTTTGTTAATTCCCGAATGGTCAATAAGCTGGTTCCCTGATTATTCTGCGGTGAACAACAGGGTACCTGCCAGGGTAACAGGTGTGCGGTGGCCATTTTTGACGCGATCGATTATCCTGAAACGAGTTGATGCTGACATTTATTTTATAAAGCTGAATTATTAACATACTAATTCACTATCTATTTCAAATATCGAGGTAAGTTATTTAAATCTGCATGTATTGCTTTTAATTTATTGAAAGAAATTATGGAATTCATACTATAACTTGGGTTTTAGTGGCGAAAATACGCTCGATAGCCGTGTTGATTTTCTTTTTTCCACAGTTTTTGCCATTTGCGGCTTGAAATCGATTTTTTTTTTGAAAATTTAACTTCTCTTCCATTTACATTACGATATTCAAAGTAATTATTCCTTCGTAATGCCATTATTGTGTAGAGTTGCTTGCCGGTCATTCCGTTTTTGTTTTGTTCTGTATAGCCTTTGTTTTGTTCTGTATAGCCTTTGTTATAGCCTTTGTTTTGTTCTGTATAGCCTTTGTTTTGTTCTGTATAGCCTTTGTTATAGCCTTTGTTTTGTTCTGTATAGCCTTTGTTATAGCCTTTGTTTTGTTCTGTATAGCCTTTGTTTTGTTCTGTATAGCCTTTGTTTTGTTCTGTATAGCCTTTGTTTTGTTCTGTATAGCCTTTGTTTTTTTACCGAGTATATAATGAAGAATAATCTTGAATTAGCCAGCTAGTTTAAATACTTTTCCCAGAAGAAATAATACAGCAACGATATATACTCGGTAAAAAAAGTTTTGAACCGGGGTATATAAAGTCATATAAAAATAAAAATAATGGACAGAATTTAAGTATCTTTTTTTAGTAACCAAGGTCTACCCTTCCCGGTTAATTTGGTACCAGAAACATTAAATTCCAAACAAGATTTGTAAAAAAAGTTGCAAAGTCCATAGAAAGTAACATTCTAGTAACCAATAGAAAGATTATTATTTTTTCGCAAGCTTTCACTGTAAACGATAATTGTTGTTGATTGTTGATCTATTGTGAATTATCAACTGAGATAATAAGGGTTATGGTCGAATGTCATGGTTCAGCGATCATTGTACGGGTTCGAACACTGCCATGGTCTAAAACTTTTTTTACCAAGTATATATATATATATATATATATATTTAATTTATCGAGTCACGTCACTGTCGCAGTTTCACATACGGTCAAACGAACGTAATTGTTCTTATTTAGTTCTTTTTTAGTAAAGCTTATTCAGACATCACTGCTTAGAATAAAGAATTATCTTTCAGCTCGTATTTGAATTAGCCAGCTAGCTTAAATACTCTTCCCAAAATAAACAAATCAGCAACGATATGTAAATATATATTTTTTAAATTTGCCGAGTCACGTCACTGCCGCAGTTTCACATACGGTCAAACGAACTTAACTTTTGTTATTTAGTTAGTTTTTAGCAAAGCTAAAACCAACATCAATGTATAGAATAAAGAATTATCTTTCAACTCGTCTTTGAAATAGCCGGCTATCGTAAATACTTTTCCCAGTTTTTTTACATTTGATCAATTCGTAAGACGGTGCGTAACTTAGCGCAATGCGCATGCGCCATAATACCTTACCTGTACGCGCAAGTATTCATGGGTAAATTATTATTCGGCAGATAAATTGGATTTACGACACGTTTCAAATCCAGTTTATGTAGAATTATGTATGCATATGTTAATTGTTATACAATAAAAATTAGAACTATCACAGAAGGTGATCAGTTGTTATATGAACTGTTTGAGGAATGCAAGTAATAAAAATGTGTTACGGGATGCGACAAAAATATGTTACGTGATGCAACATTACAGACAGCGGAATTCCTACATAACTCCCACTTCACTTTGTGAAAGCGGGGTATAATAATACCACCGTTTCAAAATTTTAAAAGCAATAAAAATGGTGATATCACCTACATTTTCATTTTATGAGATAGCAAAAAGAAATACAAAGGTAAAAGACTGACCTCCAATGCTGCTCTGCGTCTTTCTATAAATTCTGCGTCAAATTTATCTGTGGCCATGTTTTGCCAGGTGTATGATGCCTGAAATATAGATTGATGACTTTTCATTATGTACAGAATCATTTCACAGAATGATTTTTTCTCATCATGTTCAGAGCATTCCATTTAGTTGTCTTCATTAGTATATCACAAAGTTTTTCTAATTATGCAACAGAAACTCATCAAAATGTGTGTTATCAGGGCTTTTTCCAGGTATTCTGGAAAAAAAGACCCTTGTAAATTTGGGAAATTTCTATCGTAAAAACGACAATTTGGGAATTGTTTTGATCGATAAAATGGCCCATTGAGAATTGTTTAAGTCAACATTTTGTAAGTTAGGGCGAGGTAAAAGCCTAAGAGGTATTATTAGGAACAATATTACATCAATAACATACCACTGATATTGATTAGTATGTAACATAACTTCATAAGGGATGTATCAGTACAACATACATGTAAGAAAGGCCCTGGTAATACATTATAAGTACCTTTTTCTCAGGAAGCGGTGGTATGACAAGGAATGGGTAGGTGCTCTCGAGGTAATACCGTAGCAGTTCGAACTCACTGTATCTTCTCCACAGGGACGTGGTACCATCTCCCTTACACTTTACACTGTTGTCTATGATCCTGTCACAAAACAGGAAACCAGACTGAGCATATCAAAATTTTGAAAAGGATGATCTGTATGAACAAATTCAATGTTTACATGAATGGTCTTATTATTTTAAGATGTATTATCATCATCAACATAGCCTAGACACACAATGACAATAAAGCATTGCTAGTATTAAATAACAACAAACACACAATATTACCTTGAAACATAACAACACACATACATAGCATTACCTATCATCAACACACAATGAACACACAGTATTTCTTAGTATCAACACACATTGTTACCTGGTCTCAACTAGATATGCAATAAATGTGTCTTGCATCTTCATGGCAGTTGTAGACCTCTTCTCTGGCTCAGACACTGTTATCTCCATCCATTGTAACATATTGGTCTGAAATATTCACATACTAGATACTTAGGCTAAATAAAATTATACCTGAGTTTACTGTAACCCGACCGACCCTCTGAAAACACCCTGACTCCTTTTTTTTTTTTGAAAAAATAATTATGTTCACGCGATCACGGATGACTCATGTGCTCATTGTCCTGCTGATGGAACTGACCCTCTTCCGGACTTGCGAAAAATAAATTAAACTGTAAATTTGCAATAATTGCAAGTGATTGGGAAAAGAGCCAGTTGCTGCCAGGCCTTTTGGGAAACAATAAAACATACACAATTTCATATTGTTATCTATTGTAGCTTTTAAAATACCACATTTTCCCATTCATCAAAGCACATCGCCACCTTAAATGTAACTTAGCCAAAAAATAAAATAAAATAAAATGCCTACCTACCTACCCTATTTTTTTCAGCAATGTTACAGTAAACACAGGTATAATTTTATTTGGCCTTATAAAGAATGGGTTAAACTAATTAATAAAGGTCTGTAAATTTTGAAGCCAAGCAGCAAAATATATCATAAACTATATGACTCACTGCATTTGAATTAGATCATGCAGTTACCTATTAAGAGGAATTCAATTATAACAGAAAAGTATGGACTGTGGGAATACATGAAACAGAACATACATTTTTGTGTCACCTGACTTGAGCTTATCGATGACTGACAGCAACACCAATATGGTAGGAGTCATCCTCTCACCAAGGACAAACAAGTTATAAAATTTGAAGACAGTGTTGCAATTCTTCAGAATTTATTAAGCGGAAATGAAGAGTGTGATGAAAATGACACAAAATGAATAAAAATCCACAACCAATCCACAATTAAAAGTAAAATGGCAACCCGGGGCCCCTCGCTTATAGGGTGAGTGCTCTACTAAATGACCTGACCGGACCACCAGGTACCCAATATCACCACTGCTGACCTAGCTCTTCCGGTTTTTCCGGACCCCCAGTGCCGTTATCCCGTGTTCAATCATCGAATTATCCTCAATGCCAAAGAAGCAGACCAAGGGGGAAAAGTGATGCCAGTACGGGACTCTAACCTAGAACCCCTTGCTTACAGGACGAGTGTTCCACCAACTAACCAGGTCAACCAATATCACCACTCCTCTCCCTTTTAGATTTTAAGAGCTGACCCAGATTTTCCGGTCTTTCCAGACCCCCGGCCCGGTGCTGCTATCCCTCATTCACCGAATTATCCTCGTCAGCAATGAAGTACACCAAGGGAGACAGGGCACTCGTTTGGCCATTTGTGGGGCGAAATTCAGTCCCATTCCCCTTCCCTAAATGTATATATTTGCCCCCCTTTTCCTGTGAAAAATTCCCCTCTTAAAAAAAGATTTATTAGATTTTTTTTAACTCCAATACAGGAATACAGCGGCATACATTTGGTAATTTGGAATGGTAAATTCTTGGTACCACTTAAATAATAAAACAAGAGGTCAATGACCTTGAAGCTCTACTGATTGATTTTGATTTCAGGAAGTAGTCGCTACAGACTTGTTTTTTGAAAATCTATTTTTAACCGTGGCGGCCATCTTGAATTTCCGGCTAACCTGAAATTTTGCTAGGATCAATTAGCCATTATGAGCAACATTCCTGTGAAGTTTCATGAAAATCCGTCCAGTAGTTTCAGAGGAGTAGTCGCTACAAGTTTTTACTATATAACTCTATGTAAACAAAGATGGCCACTGGCAGCCATGTTTAACGTCGAATCAAAATAATTTTCCACAAGGATCAACATCATGTCATGCTGATCATTTTAGAAAAAGTCCCATATCAATATCACTTATAGTTTTCAAGAAGTAGTCGCTACAACTTATTTTTTAAAAATCTATTTTTAGCTGTGATGGCCATCTTGAATTTCTGGCAGATCTGAAATTTTGCTAGGATCAATTAGACATCAAGAGCAACATTCCTGTAAAGTTTCATGACAATCCGTCAAGTAGTTTCAGAGGAGTAGTCGCTACAAATTTTTACTATATAACTCTATGTAAACAAAGATGGCCGCTGGCAGCCATGTTTAACGTTGAATCAAAACAATTTTTGACAAGGATCAACATCATGTCATGCTGATCATTTTAGAAAAAGTTCCATATCAATATCACTTATAGTTTTCAAGAAGTAGTCCCTACAAACTTGTATTTTAAAACTCTATTTTTAGCTTTGGCGGCCATCTTGGATTTCACATCAACATGAATTTTTGCTAGGATCAACTAGACTTTATGGGCAACATTTCTGTAAAGTTTCATGAATATCCATCCAGTAGTTTCAGAGGAGTTGTCGCTACAAATAAAAGTTTACGGACAGACAGACAGACGCCGCACCACGGCATAAGCTCTGCTGATCTCTGATCAGTAGAGCTAAAAACACACACTAATTTGTGTTTCTTAGAAATTCCCCTTAGATATGAAAACAACACAAAATTCCCCTTCCTGAGGGCCCTGGCCCCAGTCCCCTAAAAGCTGACTAGTGCCCTGGGTGAAAAATACGGCCTGTAAGGGCGGACTCAGAACCAAGGACCCCTCACTTACAGGGCGAATGCTGTATCAACTTAGATAATTGGGCGACCGGGTATCTGAAGTAAACCAAGGGTGAAAAGTGCGCCCGTTATGGGACTCAAAAAAACGGAACCCCTCACTTACAGGGCGAGGGCTCTACCGAGCTAACCAGGCTACCGGGTATCCAAATTATATCACCATAATAATTTCAATACAGAAGTGGGGATAGTCACTCCAATAAAAACCTGTGACACAGTTTGAAAAATAAAGTTGTACACTTTCAATTTAAATTACCCCACCCATAATTTATGTGAAAGAAATCGATAGTTTGCATTCTATTTTGTTTCCGAAATGTACTCTAGTTTATTGATCGCGTAAACGCAAATTGAATACAGTTTGAAAAAAAACTTGTCTTTCACCTTGCCCATTTTTTTGGCAATCTTAACCGGGTCCTCTTCGGGAGAGCTTGGAAAATGATCAGGGGAGTAGGTTGGTGAATTGTCGTCCGCCATCTTGGATAATTAATGAAAAAAGTTACCTCCCTTGCAAATGATACAAATGAGGAAAAATGTGAGAAACGGAACAAAACGTAACAAATTAGAAGAAAATAAAAATCAGAAGGCGATGACAACCGTATGACATTTTTATTAGGTCTCTGCGTTTTTTTTCAGCTTAAATTGGTTAAATTCTTCCTGTAGTAGATACAGTGCTTTGGGGGGTATAGAATCACTTGGGTTAAACGTCTAATTTTAAAATGAAAAGAAAATGTTTATTTAATTTCTGATTTAGATTTACACTTTTAGTTGTATGAAAGCAAAATTTCTAAAGTTATTGTCCTAAAACTGCGATTTTTTAATAGGCGTTTTTGCACCAATATTTACATAATTTCATTTAATCCTTAAAAAGCGCCAAACTTCAACAAGTTATCTTTATTGATTATTGCATTTTGACTTTTGTCCCTAACATTTGTTAAAACAGCAAATATTTATTTATGATTTTATAGTGTCAGTATGAATTTTTCGTTTCAAAAACACACTTCATTCAGGTAGCATAGAATCATTTTTTCTGAGAGGTGTTCCACGTAGTGATATATTTTGCATGGAAAAATGTCCCAAATAATTTCACCGTTGAATAAATGTATGCTTATATGATATATCTTCAAGCCTGGACATTTTAAAAATAATCTAAAATATATGAACTGAGAAAACTGAATTTAAACAGGAAATGATTCTTTACTACCAATGATTCTATACACCCCAAAGCACTGTACCGTTGAAATGGGAAACAGAAGAAGAAGAAGAAGAAGAAGAAGAAGAAGAAGAAGAAGAAGAAGAAGGAAGAAGAAGAAGAAGAAGAAGAAGAAGAAGAAGAAGAAGAAGAAGAAGAAGAAGAAGAAGACAGAAAACAAAAGAACAGATTATAATGTACAAGTATATCTATCTATACATTTTGCCACAGTCCCTCGCGGGCATAATCGGGCAGCTGCCATATATGGCCCAAAACTATAAACTTTTCAGCACAGTTCATTTTTTGTACACAGGTACTACTAGTCAACTCCTGCATGTATCTGTCTAAACGTCATGGTGTGACAATACCTCGAACCCCGCTCGACGTTGCTCTAACAGACTCCACCCCAGCCTTTCCAATATACATGTAACACTCGAGTAGTTCGAGTAGTCGTTTAACGTCCACCTTGCTGCTCGGCGTTGGACGTTTTCGAGTTTGTCGATGTTGTAAAAACGGATAGGAATGGAAGTTCCATGATACAATATTTAGTTCTTGGGATGTAATATGGTACGTCAGGGCCATATTATGTAATATGGTACATCATGGCCATATTATGTAATATGGTACGTCAAGGCCATATTTTCATCCCAGGGTACGTGCACTGTGATCAATGGCGTAAGAGCTCGTCAGCTAGGGGCGGCGTGTGGCGGAGGAGTGGCCTAACTGAACATTTTCAATAGTTTATAAAGTTTTTGTTGTTTTAGTTATTCATTTATTTTCAGATAGACATTTTGTTATTAACAAAACCAGCGGAATAAGGGCATGCCTGTATAATATTTAACAAAACTATTCTCTGGCCGAACAATTTCGGGAAAAAGGCACCTTTTAGGGTGGTCAACACAAAAATTGGCAACACTATTGGGGGATTAAAATATACTCTTCCCTCCTCTTAGATACTGAAGTGATGCCGACCCCTATCTCTACGCCAGGGACTGTAGATAGACGTATAAAGGTCATGCCATAAAGGTCATGTGGAGACAGAGTACTCGTTAAAAGAGACCATTCCAAATTATTAGACAGCGTCCATATTGACATTGAAATGGACACAGTGCATTTAGGAATGTTCTTGAGAATAAATAGCGATCGTATAAAATATACTTTAACTTGTGTGAAATGTAGTGAACTTATTTTTTCCGCTGAAATTATGGGTGCAAAATGCCTATCATAATGATTATAGATAAAACGATTAGTATGAAAGGAACTGGCGGCGATCTGGACGAATTATGGGTGTCAATCCAAATACGAATGAAACCATCATTATAATGTATTTCATTTGCATTTTTAATGTCCATATCGCGGGGTTCACGATAGAAATAATGTTGGGCATCAAGCGCTACACACCTTCAACCTATTGGGGCTGTTTTCCCCCTTTTGGTACGCAGTATTCAGGGCAAATGTAGGGAGTATTCAGTACCCACAGCCCGGGTACCAGTACCCGCAAATTACATTATTTAGGGACCCACTCTATTTGCTGTTTACACTGTACCTCACGTGCTTTTATCTTGTCCCGGCTATTGGTATTGGTATTGGTGCACAGAGCTATATTTTCAGCAATTGTCTCTAGCACAAAGTTTTATTCTGCGCAAATATAAAGAAAGTGTTGATTGTTTTTAAATTAAATTAAGTTAGTATCTAGCATTTCTGAGTGGCGGGTATTTGTCCAAGTCACACATTCTAAAGTATGTGTTGTGCTAAATGTTTAATAATCCTTAAAAACATATTTTCACACTAAGCCAGTAACGAGTTAGGGTGAACTGATTAACAGCAAAATATTTACTTTTTCTGACATCGTGACAAAGATCATTAATCAAAATGGGGATAATATGTGAAACATAAACTTGACGGGATGGACAAACAATTTATTTAAACATTCCATTACAGCAACAGTCACAAACTCGTGAGAAATGACAACTACTTCATTAATATACAGGCATGCCCTTAGTTAATAGTTCGGTCATCCGACTGCTTTTTCTAATGTTTTTGTTTATAGTTCCGTCACCTCGGCTGCTTTTTCATCCATCTCTGTTAGTAGTTCTGTCACCGAGACTGCTAATGTGTATTTTATTTTCACCGTGAGTTTTCCTCTAACGCGTTTATTGATAGTTACGTCACAATGACTACTTGCACTACTGTTTCACCGCCAACGAAGTGAAGGTTTGTGGGTGGGTGAGGGCTGGGGATATTGGTTTGAGTTTGTCCGTCCGTTCATTTGTCTGTAGACCAAAACTCATTCATTCTGTTATTGGTTCTGTCATTGTCACTTCTTCCTCTATGCCTCTGTTATTGGTTCTGTCATCGTCACTTCTTCTTCTACTGCTTCTGTTATTGGTTCTGTCATCATCACTTCTTCCTCTCTGCTTCTGTTATTGGTTCTGTCATCGTCACTTTTTCCTCTACTGTTTCTGTTATTGGTTCTGTCATCGTCACTTCTTCCTCTACTGCTTCTGTTATTGCTTCTGTCATCGTCACTTCTTCCTCTCTGCCTTTGTTATTGGTTCTGTCACTGTCACTTCTTCCTCTACTGCTTCTGTTATTGGTTCTGTCATCGTCACTTCTTCCTCTCTGCCTCTGTTAACAGTTCTATCACAATAAGAGTTCCTCTTCTGCTTCTACTAATAGTGCTGGCACCATGGAGTCTTCCTCTGCTGTTCCTGTGGATAGTTATATCACAGCGACTTCTGTTATTGCTTCAGACACCACGACTTCTTCCTCTTCTGATTCTGTTTTTGGTACTGCAATTGCTTATTTTACTATCGTTATATGTGTACTTCTTTTCTCGCGACTTCTTACTCTGCTGCTTCTGTTTTTTGCAACCGCTTCTGCTCCTGCTGATGCTATTATCTTTAATTCTGCTCCTGCTGAAGCTATTATATTTAATTCTTCTTTTAATGCAGCTACTACGTTTATATATGTCTCAGTTTATTAGTTCCAAACCAACTGGCATATATGTTTTTTTTAAAATAACGTTATTTAATTGGATGAAAACTTACACGTGACGTCGTTTTCAAAAGGTTCACACATGTACGAACTCTTCTTTGGGGAACTACTTTTCTTGCGCGAGAGTAATACTATTTATTATCTTAACTTTAAATATTAAAGGTTCTCAATATTAAAATGTCATTTTGAATCAAGCGGTTGGGATTATAAGGATTACAATTGTTTTATGCAGTGTACACAATCATGTTTAAACTTTGTCGAATCCCAAACAAATAACTTCAGACTGTAATCAATTTCTGCGTGAAACATTGCATACATTTCATTTTTTGTGTGTTAGAATATCAATATAATTTATTGCTTCCACCAAGAAGTCATACTTATAGTATATGGTACGCATTTCAGTTTAATGTCTTCTGTGTAACAGTATATTCCAATATCGTAAACAACACTTAGAATGTTTTATTACTGTCGTCAAAATAATCACGAACACGTAAAACTGCAAAATACAATCAGGATTGTACATTATTGGTCATTCTTGTAATGTCAGAGCTCTGCGAAAAACAAATGATACACATACATACTAAATGAAATCAAATACTTGGTTTTATAGTTGAACCATCTTAATTAGTGGTTAGAAGTTAGAAGGGCGGCTTTTTGGGAGTACGTGTAACTTTACTCTGGAATGTAACACTATTTCAGGCGTTTGACCATTCCAAGCATTATGCATTATTAGTTAATTTTAATTATATATTTACTCTTCTAAATGATTAAGGCCCAAAGTGTGCGCAGTTTACGACTTCAAATCATAACTCGATGATTATTGAGTTAGTTAAGAATATTTCAAAGTTCGGTGTTATACCTACGGTTATCTTAATAAGATAGAACATTATCAACACTCGGTGTTATACCTACGGGTATCTTTCTTCTGTAGAAAATATTAACACTGGGTGATATACGCGCGGGTATCTTCGTTCAGTTATTAACTGTTACCGGTTTTATATCTGGGATAACATAAACCTATAAGTGACAAGAGTGGTGTACGTTACAAGCGGGCAACTGACACAGATAAGCTATATAGCCACAGGATGACGACGGCTGACAGGGGATTTAAACCGCCCAAGAATTCAAAGGTAAATTATTTTGTATGTCACCAAATGTTTTTTCTATCAGATTGAACCTGTCAATTCTTTATTGATGGTGTTTTTTTATGTAATTTTTAATGTCAAATGTGACATTTTGATATGTAATGTAATTTGTTTATCAAAAACACGCTCACATAATACTGCTGTGTTAGTTTAAAGATCTTTAAACATGCCAATTATCAGAATTGCTGTCTTTTATTTTTTAAATATTGCTTGTTGTGGTGGTTTAAA
>JAWPHD010009548.1:0-102561 GCA_037043455.1 Cyrtodaria siliqua
CCTTTCCCCGGACTGTTTCCTTATAGAATTACTGTACGGCGATCTTTTACTGTTACACCGGTATTGACTTAACCAAAACATGACTGTACCGAGTATATTACTGTCATCACTCTGCATCTATATGATACACATTTCTGTCAAACTTGACGATTACAAAACGGGTTGGTTGCATATGAATTAACCAATAATAAAAGATAAACTAAATAGTAAATTGAAAGGAACGAGATAAATAAAAGCGGTAATTGTATTGATGATGATAGCGCTTTAAGGTTTATGTCATAGACCATACTGGTGTCGAAGGTAAAAAACTCTCGTAATCAAATCCATAAGCGGTAAAAACAGTGTGTTTTTTAGAAACTTTTAATTTAATCAAATCCATTAGCGGTAAAAACATTGCGTTTTTTAGGAACTTTTAATTTTGAAGACGGTAAGGTTTCTTAAACAGGTGGGGGCTCTTCTAATAGAGGAAATAATTGACATCACAGAGAAATGTGAACGTTTAACATCCAACTTGTTATTTTTTAACTCTTCAGTAAACATTAAACATTATTTGATGCTCGACAAGCCGCGCATTGCTATATTTTTGCCAACTCGTTTAATAAATCCGCACTCGATCATGGAAGATCAGCTATTATATCCGCCGAGAAATAAAATATTTAATCATTATTCTCCCATCACGTGCTAAAATCAACAAAATATTCTGAAGTATATAATTTTTTAGGTCACACATAGATGAAATATTACATTTTTATATTGTGCCCGGCCTTCGCACAGTATAGGTTATTTAGAGCCGCCCCAGAGAGAGGAAAAGGATACATAGGAATCTGGGAACCGTGCCCTACTCTTATTATCGAATAGATTCCTGTTGTTCCTTAACGTGCTTGGAGGATAGACTGATACAACGGGACCCGCCCGGTTTACGTCCCCATCCGAAGGACGAGGTTAAGGGAAAGTGTGTTTCCCAAGAACACATCGACGGAAAGGATGAGATATGAAATGCCTGTATATTATTCTCTATAATTATAGTATAACTGTGTAATTTATATATTATTACTAATTGCTGATATTATTGCACCAATCATATATTTAAACCTATGGTAGAATAACGAAGACAAATAATACATCTAAATTTTAGTTAATTATATGCAAGCAGTTTTGAAGTGAAATTGATACGGGACTAATAAACTGTGATACTAATGTTCGACAAATCTTCAAGATTGCCATATGTCCCTTTAAAGTGTCCTATTATTTGTAATTTAACTGGGGCGGTCTTTAATAATATCGCTGTAAAGTGACAACAGGCACAGGAGAAACTTTCATGTTGTATCATGTGTATCCATTGTTTTATGTGATGGAATTTCACAATATCTCAACAAAACAAACAAAAAAGTAAAGTATTCCAATGAGCTGGGACAATTATACTTATAGTTAGGCACTCCTCTTTTTTTTTTTAA
This sequence comes from Cyrtodaria siliqua, assembly GCA_037043455.1. Taxonomy (NCBI): domain Eukaryota; kingdom Metazoa; phylum Mollusca; class Bivalvia; order Adapedonta; family Hiatellidae; genus Cyrtodaria; species Cyrtodaria siliqua. The sequence continues at coordinate 1,455 of JAWPHD010009548.1, forward strand.
AGTAGCTATCCCGCCAAATAACTACAAAATTGCACTAGAAAACCGTTTATCGAAACTCTATCCATATAACAATGTATATGCGCTGATTAAAAGTATAGGTTTATTAATAGGTTCTTAGAATACCCGTGATTGAATAACCGTAAAATGATGGTAACTCGTAATTCGACACTCCAGTTCTGGGTTTGGTCCGGCTGGTTAAAGCCGTTTATACTGTGTATGTATGAGTTTGATTTCTCAAAAATATGTAAGTTATATATATACTTTGTCATCAGTAGTTTAGAAACAGTGTACATAATGTTTATAAAATTTGACTGTTGTTGGCGGGATGGGCTACTTTAATGAGAATAATAAAAAAATCTGTACAAATCGGGTTCTCCCACTCAAATAAATCTACTGTTTCTCAAGCTTATCAAGCTTATTAAAATCTTCATTTATAAAAACCACGTTTAAAGAACCGCAGAAATGTATTCCCGAATTTGGGGGCGGCTCGAAATATTAACATTTGCTAGTAAGATAGATAGAGTAGCTCTAGGTACATTTTTTGGAATTCCACTCTCTGGGGTGGCTCGAAATATTGCCATATTATTAGCTTAATTAACCTATATCACTGAGGTCAAACATATTTAAAGTTTATAGCTTTAGCTTACCCAGGGCTAGGCTAAGTCTCAGAGCTGGAACTTGGAGATGCCACTTGACAGAAGGTGGCAACATCCGCAAAGATCCCTGAAAGAAAATCGAATTGTTGTTTTTATACATACATACCTACAGTAGATGTGTTAATCCTTTACAGTACTGCTGTAGCTATATGCAAACTTTGGGCAGTGTGGGGGTGTGTGTGTGTGTTGTGTGGGGTGGGGGGGGGGGGGGGGTGAAGGGGAGGTGGCAACGGTGCATTTCTGATCTGCGGTCATAGAGGGGGTTTGGGGGACAAGGGCCATTTATTTTTGGTGGAACAATGGAACATTTTCTGTTATTGGTAATATTTTTTGGGGAACAATGGAACATTTTCTGTTATTTGGTAATATTTTTAGGGAACAAGGGAACATAATAATAAAAATAAATGGAAAAATTATTTTTGGAGAACAAAGCAAAATATTTTTGGGGGAACATTGGATCATATTTTCTGTGAACATAGACCCCACTGGAAGGGTCTCATCATAGAAATAATACATCAGTGCTATATTATTATTAAATTTTAACGGAGACACTATAAACATGAACATGTCACTAAATAAAACACATTTATGGGTCAGTACCGAGTGCTGTACATACCTTTCATCCTTTGTTTTTCCTTTATGTCTAAACACCAAAGTTGTCGGTGTCCCTAATCGAGGCGAAGGGACATGACTCATGTGGTCTACATGACATGACCTTGACAGGAGATGTTCTACAAGTATTTGTTACATCATTCACCCATAACAATAGTTAACACGTGAACAGGTCTGTCTTTTTGCTCATTAAATCCTGGAATTGTGAAGTATTCACTTGCAATTATCCATAGTTCATTCAACCGTAAATCAACACAACAAATTACTGCCGACTTGGCCTGTTGTGATTTTTAATAAGCGTCTAGGGCGGCTGATTTTTACCGTAAACATGCTAAAGGAAAGGCAGAAAAAGTGTTTAAAGGTTGACTTACTGACATTTTATTCGGAGCAGGAAATAACTATATCCGGGAGTAGAAAATATTCATGTTTTACGTTTCTGGTATTGATTTTCAGTTTTGCTTATTTAGCTTGTAGCCGCCATTTTGAATAATGTGTGTTTTGAGTGAGAAAAAAGGGTGACCATCTTTCAAAACGGTCTCAAAAAATGGGTAGTCATGAATTTTGCCGAAATTTTCAGGAAAGGTAGTAGAGGTACTGATCTATCATTCCTGTTAATTTAAGCCAAATTAGTGACAACACATTTTTTGTGACCGTTTTGAGAAATCGGCAATTTTGCAGTTTCAAAAACCTCAAAATTTCCGATCTTCACATTTGAACAGCGATTTAGGCTATGCAAAATATGCCAATAGTAGTCAAAACGAATGCTATGGGGATGTTTAACGTATAAACTTACTTTATTCATTGTCTGTGTTGTTTTTGCATTAAAAATTGGCTTAAGCTAACGTTTTTTAAAAGACAACTGCAATTTCCGCGTAACTGCACGTGAGTGCAAATTGGGACTACTTCGTGTTAAAACACTTGAAACTCAAAAGTGAGTTATGCGGTGTGTGCGCGTGAAAAGCTTCAGCTGCTGCTGCACTGATAGTCAGCGGATCACGATTAATTTAAGGGGGAATTGACCTATTCGAAAATTTAAGGGTACGCATATGAACTATATATATTTGTAAATTTGAAGATATTTGCGATTTGAATCTGAATTTTGTTTTGCCGTTATTTAAACATGTTTTTAATCATAACGTCTTAAATATGGCTATGTTTGACGTTTTTCATAAAAGTCACGTTGTACCCAGTTTTCAACGTTTTTGACATTTTTAGAGTGTTAGGCTAGTCACATGTAATTACTTTTTATATCAAACTGTTCGTCTTGATGAGACCTTTCAAATGATATATAAATTATTTCATTTACAATAAGACATAAAATATTATTTATATAATTTCCTATTTCTTTCACCGATTTTTTACCGTGAAATTTTAAGAAAAAACAAAGTTAAAGCCTTTTATCTTTTAAACGGCTTCATAAAAAACTGCACAATTTTAATATGTTTTAGGGAATTTAATTTCCTATCGGAGTATAAAATAAAATTTGCTAGTCATCGGAATATTTTTTTCAGTATTCTTATTTTATTAACCATAATACCCTTACGAAGAATGCGTCTCTGTCGACGTCGCGTCGTAAATATAATATGTGTACGACTAACGACGTCGACGCAAACATTGGAAACAAACACTGGTACCCTAAATGATAATGATAAATACTGCTCCGTATTTTCTACTTCTTTTTCCGTCCGTTTTTTTTCTCTTCTTTTCTAGAGTTTATGTGAAAACTCTAAATTTATTTATTTTCATGCATCATGTCTAATTCGCTCGAATATGGTCATGTATTTGGTATACCTCTAGGATAAAACAATAAGTTCAAGTTCATTAAAAAGTGCGTTTAATGTATATACAATTTCCAGGCAGCCGTCAATCATGCTAAATATCATAAGATATATGTGTTGTTATTAAACATGTAAACTTTTTTTATCCTACTCTGTATCATTACAGCGTATGTTTTCATGAACTGTTTGTCTGTTTTCTCATAATTAGAGACTACTAATCGTTTGATTATTTATCAAAGCTTTTTTTAATAAAAAGTGTAGTGTCAGTCACACAACAAATAAAGGATAATGTATTAAAGTGTATAACATAGTACTATACTTCACATTTCGTTTACAATACACAGAATGCTTTCTTATTATGCTTTTTGCTAACTGAAACAAAATTAAAATAAGCAGACGCTGCTTTATCAGAAGCAAAATATACTGAAAGGAAAAAGAAACGCATAATCAAAAAATTGCCTATACTACACTATTAGTTAACCCTATTCCAGATATATCTCAACGTGTTGTGTACAAAAAGGGGCTTCAACTAATTACAGAAAGGACAACTCTGTCATGTAGCAGACATTTAATCAAAGTATACTTTGTTGCACGAAATTCATGAATGTTGAAGTTTGGCTTGAAAAAGTCAAGCCATTTCAGTATTATGTGTAATGTTTTATTTAGCGATTGCAACGTTTAAATCCTAAGTTTGCTCACCTGCTTGAGCCAAATGCGCGTTTTGTCGATAATGAAACTTTAAAGGTGTAACCAATGGTGTGTTTGGTGCTGTTTAAACCTTCTTTCCGAAAGGACAGGCCTATCGTCGCCCTGTATCATTCGATTAGCAGTAGCATACTGAACATACAATATATAGCGGAAATACCCGTTATGCGTTTCTTTTTCCTTTCAGTATATTGCTTTAAAAATCAGGTGACACTGTCGTGCAATAAAACACGTGTTTTACCTTCCGCTCCCTTATTTTTTAATAGTTTTGTCTTTATATATTTACATTAATTTTGAATTAATACTTCATTTCTTCATCTTTCATTAGTTTTTGCGCACAATATGACCTGTTTATGTGTCGACGTGCCGTAATATTATTATTCATCTGAAAAAGCCAAGGTCTCATCGAACGTGAACTGGACAGTGTCGTTATTTGTATTCATACACGCTGTTGCAGACGAGTTTTCTGGTATCATACATAGAGCACGTGACTGTAACTCAAAAGATCCAGACGACAGTTGTTGCATCGTCCCACGTGGCTGTAATGGCAGCAACTTTATATCGTTGTGCGCATTCTATGTAGACTTTGAATTTAAACTGTGTTCTCCTGAATATGTGATATATGTTGATCAGTTGTATATTTATATATTATTATTAATTCTGAAACATCTGTTATACTTATTTATGAGTATACTCATATATTGGTTAGAAATATATACACCGCATTGCTAGATAGTTTGTATATAGTCGTTTTCTGGGGTACACACGTTTAAATTCTATTTGATGATTTGTTACAGTTTCTTATGCTATTCATATGTATTTCCTAAGTGAAATTACGAATTTGGAACTGGAATTCATGTGTATACTCATTACAAAGAGTACATGATAATAATGTTTTAATGGGACACAAGACAATTTACAATAATTATTTTCATCTCGATGTATCAATTCAGTATCAGTTTGACGTTATATCTGCTGGCATATATTAATATAATACAATTTGGAGTTTTCATTATTTCTTCGTTATTCAACCGTAGCCTAAAATATTATCGCTACACTATAATCTACGGTGTCCGGTTAGGGCCATGTTACCATCGCATCTTACCATCGATGGTAAGATGTGATGACCGATGGTAAGATGCGATGGTCGATGGTCCATCTTACCATCGACCATCGCATCTTACCATCGCATCTTACCATCGATCTAGGTCGATGCTCGGTGGAAAGGTGCGATGGTAAGTTGTCCCTAACAGGACACCGTAATAATCAGCAATTAGTAGTAAAAAAACTATTTACTTTGACATGAACTAATGAATAATTATTTATAATGGTTTGCAGATATGCAGGTTATGTAGAAAAACTATCGGGATGCCACGAGTTTAAAACATCAAAATTGCCGAGTGTCCCTTTAAGTTATAAATTAAGCAATTTTTAACACAAATTCACATTAATGTACAACATTAAGAGTTTAGAAACGAGTTATCATCCAATAAAACATTGTAAAAACACACAACAATAAACCAGATCAGGCTTTTGTTTAAGAGCCGTTATGTCGTCAATATTTGTTGAATATAGAAAACAATTACAGTCTGTTTCAAATAGATCGAATGTCTCTTCCAGCTGAAACTGGAATTCCATATGCTGACCGGGTGTTGCTGTGGTGTTGTTACTCAGATGTTGAAGAGTTATCATATTTTCATCCGCAGTCGCCTTGAGACAAGTTTTTTCGATAAATGGACCAATATGTCTTTCCTGTTTATTAATAGTCTTAAAGCTAATGGCTGGTATGCCATAAATGCACTTATACAATTTAAATGCATACTTTAATTATATTCTGCTTTCATATTATGCATGCGTATATAATGTATAAATACTATTTGTATTACTCATATTAGTATTATATTGTAATGCATGTGTTATACTCTTGTTGACATCTTTGAAACAATACATGGATTGGATAGGCGAAACCGCTAGCTTTTGAAAAATCACGAACAACTCATTACTGTCTGTTTTCACGTACATATATTTAATCACATATATTTAATATAAGTTATATTTCAGTCAATGAAATTGACGAATTGCTAAAAACCTTCAGCAATTTATATTGAGCAACATGTACAGTCCATCTAGACGGTAACTATAATTAATATACGAAGAGGTAATTATCACAAAATAATTGTTAATACATCACCAACATGTACAATGTACCTTTAATACAAATACCGTCGACGTCGACGTTATTTTCATGACGCGACGTCTTTTTCGAAGGGTATTATGTTAATAAAACAAGAATACTGAAAAAAATATTCCGATGACTAGCAAATTTTATTTTATACTCCGATAGGAAATTAAATTCCTTAAAACATATTAAAATTGTGCAGTTTTTTATGAAGCCGTTTAAAAGATAAAAGGCTTTAACTTTGTTTTTTCTTAAAATTTCACGGTAAAAAATCGGTGAAAGAAAAAGGAATTATATAAATAATATTGTATGTCTTATTGTAAATGAAATAATTTATATATCATTTGAAAGGTCTCATCAAGACGAACGGTTTGATATAAAAAGTAATTACATGTGACTAGCCTAACACTCTAAAAATGTCAAAAACGTTGAAAACTGGGTACAACAGGACTTTTATGAAAAACGTCAAACATAGGCATATTTAAGACGTTATTATTAAAAACATGTTTAAATAACGGCAAAACAAAATTCAGATTCAAATCGCAAATATCTTCAAATTTACAAATATATATAGTTCATATGCGTACCCTTAAATTTTCGAATAGGTCAATTCCCCCTTAATGCTAAAAATTAAATTTTAAACATCATTTTGTAAAATTATATTATGTTTTTAGAGAATATACAATAAAACGAAGTTTATTGTATATTCAATAAGGACGTCACACATCCCATTGGAACTAATGTTGCGCGTAATTCAACGTGCACATTCAACGTGAACAGTGAGTCCAGATGCTCGCTAGCGCTCGCAGTCAGCTTGAGTGTGTCTGGATGATAAAGACTAGGGCCTGGGGAAACCACGAGTCGACGTTTAAAATCGCCCTCTCGTTTTGGGCGATTTTGGCGAGATTTTGAGAGATTCAACGAGACTTTCAAAACACTTATTTGTAAATTAATTTCATAATAATTTCTTCCTTTCAATTGTTGAGAAGCAGCATGTGACGTCAAAAATGGTAACAGGTGCATCAACAATTGACGTTGTACGTTTATTTACAACATGACGTCAGGCAAACATCAACTTTATGCACTTGAAAAAAACGCGCGAATAAATTGGACTAATCGCTAGTGGGCGCTTTAATTGGCCTAATCTGCCCAGACCGATATCTGCAAATAAGACATATGAATGATACGGTCTAGCTAGCCGAGACTACCGACTGAGCCGATGGCGTCACCGAAACAACGCGCATCAAAGCTGCGCATGTGATACATTTTTTATTATCACCCTGCGATTTACTATCACCCTGTACTATCACCCTCGCGTGAGATAGTAAGAAATTACACATTGTTGTCTATGGGGATTTAGCATGGGCGATTTATGGGAGGAAATGGAAAATCATGAATTATATATAAATATCTTCTACCCCTGTTTGGGTGTGTCTGCTAGTCTGTGACTGAGAGTTCCAGGCGTCTGCCGGTGGCAAAAGACCGTTTCAGATATTTGGGGCTGAGGCAGAGGGGATTGGTTAACAAACAGTTCACTTGTCGGAACAAAATGATAGCAGTTTGTTAACATGGTATCATGTCATTGGCACAGGAGCCATGAACACATATATGTCTGTTATAAAACACTCTATTACTATCCACTTCATGAATATCTCTTAAGAGCTGAGATTTTCTTAGATTGTTTGCTGCCACCCCTTCCTACGCCCTTGTATGTTTTTTCTAAAAAAAAAACTGGCCCGTGCCTGTGCAAAACAGTCGTTTCGTTAAAATTCTGTCGGCTAATTCGTATTTTTCATAAAATCGAAATAAACCGGAAGTTTTAAAAACGCCACCTGGTGTGGAGCTAAAATCAACTTCTTGAAAATAAAACACATGTGCATTTAAGAAATTGAAAGTTTCCTGTTAGGAAGCAAATTACATATACTAATTGTCCAATCCAGTTAAAGAATTAAGCACACAATATACCATAAAGTATCGTTATACGATATATGATGTTGAACGTATAGTCGTTTTTAGATGAAGAAGGGGAAGTAACGATCGGCAACAGTTGTGATACTGCTAACGGGCTGAGACTACATTCATTCCAAACGATTGCTACATTTACTGCTTTGTATTATGATGGTACATATTTTTAAATATATTTATGTTCTGATAAATATATGGTCTAGTTCCTGCTTGCAAGTTCACAATAATGTCAATAAAATGGTCCATCTAGGGAGAGACATCGATTTTGTTACAAAATATTTGTTTGTATGGTGTTTTACTTCATTTCAACACATGTAAGGTTATCTCTCTCTATCTATGGATACTGCATCACCCTCTTTCGAAGATTATGTGCAGGTTATATATGACAGTGTTTCTGCAGGTTTAAATTTTTCAGGGGTCATCCTTGACCCCCAATGGAATAAACTGGTGGTCATTTTGTAAATATAGGGGTCATATTTTTTGGACATGTATTTTGATGAATAGACAGTGCATTCATAATTTTGGTAGAGCAGCATCAAAAAAACTGACCAATCAGTGACCAGAAATAAGACATAACAATACATTCTGGTAGGTGATAAACTCAATCTTTATCCTTGATGTTCAACCAAGTTTACTGTTAACAGTCAGATCTCTAACCTTAAACAGTTAACTTTTACATAACATGTGACTGTTATTTAAAAAACACACTAAAATTGGGATAGTCACCAGAATCAGTTACCTCCACAAAATCACTCAAGTTTAGATGCATTCTATCTTCTGTACAGGAATTTTCCCTATATATATATAATTTTCTCTAGCAGTCAGAGCTCTAACCTTAAACAGTTACAAGTTTTATAACTGCTGGAAGTTATTACAATGCCAAATTATTATCTCCCTTTGGTTTAGAGTAGCAGATACTTTTCCCTAATAACCATTTGTAACCTAAATCAGTTACAAGATCATTTGCTAATAAATCGAAATAGTTGCCAAATGTGCAGTGTTTATTTATTGAATTGGATTTTATAGTCGCACTAACAGCTTCGGTCTTATGGCGACTTTCCAGCTTCCACTGGTGGAGGAAGAAACCAGGTGCCCCTTCGGACAATTTTCGTGCACGGACGGGCACCTGGGTAGAACCACCAACATTCCGCAAGCCAGCTGGATAGCTTCCTGACATAAAGATTCCTAGGCCCCTCAGGGATCGAACCTACAGCGGTGAGGGGCAAGTGATTGCAAGTCAGACTCTAACCACTCGGCCACGGACGCCCCCTTGTTTATTTTATATGTCTGAATACTTATTATTAAGGATAAATACATCTTCATCAAGATCCAATTAGCTGTTGTTCACTAATCTAAATGTCATATTGGTGCCTACAAAATGATTTTTTAATGAATTTTATTGCATAACAGTTGGTAACTTGAGAGGCTTTGCGCATTGGATTTTCATCGATGCTCATAGAATTTTATTGCATGGTTGTAAAGTTGAATAATCACCCTACCTGGAGAAAATTATATATATGTAGGCAGGGCTTCTAAAATTTTAAAATGCAAATCGGTCCAGGTTTTTATCTGCCGTAAGAATCGCGCTTATTTTGAAAAAAATCACTAAAATCGCCGTACCCCACCCACCATGTCAGCTGCAACATGAATTTTTTCCGTTCAGTCATTGATATAGAGAACTATTTAAAATGTATGTATGTATTATATTTGTATTATTTCTAACTTACTTTATCACAATTTGTACATTTTAATGACTGACATCATGTCTTCGCTTTACTGAATGAATAATTTTCACTCAATATTAAAATTGTTGATCATTTGAGGAATTGAACCGGAAATGTCTAATAAACCGGGTAGGTATAAAACGCGGACTAACACGCGCGGACTAGCGGATAAATTTGAGTAATATCGTTTTTCATCATTAGCTTAATTAATACCAAATGTTACGACTAACGCAAACAATTTCGGTTCGACTTAATGAAAAAAACCGGTGTCAGGTTTGATCACTTTCCTTAATATTATACTTAAAGTTATTGTAAAAAAAAAATCAAACAAACAATTAACACATCTCGGTATTTTAATGACGCAAACAAATTTCAGTCCCAGCTTTGGCCACTTAAAAAAACAAACCGACACAAGCAAACAGGCTAACACCTTACGACTAACGGTATATCAAAGAAATCACAGACGGTAACACTCGCTTCAGTGAACCGACAGAACGCGTGATATACTTTCACTGATCACACATCAAAGGCGTATATACATGGCTATAGACTCTTCCGGAAAACTCCCTACTATCGGTAATGGTTTAGTCCAAATTGACCTACTTTCGCACAGCGAGTGACAAACAATCGTGTTATGGATCAAAGAATATTGCCGCAAGGCATATTTCAAGGAGTGTGTAAGGTAATTGTAGATTTTTTAACGACCGATAGATAAAATATCTGGGACCGATTTTAACAGAGATTTTGAAAACAAAATCGGTCCGGAGAAACAGAATTCGGTCTGCGGACCGACAAACCGGCGATTTTAGAAGCCCTGTATGTAGGGAACATTCCTGTACAGAAGATAGAACGCATCTAAACTTGAATGATTTTATGGTAGTAGCTGCTTCTGGTTACTATCCCAGTTTTAGTTGTTTTTTTAATAACAGTCACAGGTTATGAAAAACGTAACTGTTTAAGGTTAGAGCTTTGATTCTCCAGGTAGGGTGATTATTCAACTTTACAACCATGCAATAAAATTCTATGAGCATGGATGAAAATCCAATGCGCAAGGCCTCTCCATTACCTACTGTTATGCAACAAAATTCGTTAAAAATCATTTTGTAGGCTTCACAATGATAATTAGTGAACAACTGCTAATTGGATCTTGAGGAAGATGTATATATCCTTAATAATAAGTATTCAGACATACAGTACAGCTCATGCGAAACCCACACTTTCCTTGATTCGCCAAGTTTGGTCGTATCGAGTGCCGCGCGAATCTACGCCGAGTCAGTGTTTGGACTCGTCGAATCGACGCGGAGAAAGTATGCCATTGCCGAGTCACTCGTTGTGATCACACTCCGAGTTACTCCGCGTAGAATCCAATTAACCATGAGTGTACACCTGTGGTGATTTATTATTGGAAAAAATCTGAATTTTCCGACAGCGCGCTTGAAAAAGCCAATCGCCAGAAAACAATGAGACGCCAAGTGCATCTTTTCTGTGCTAAGTTGACAAGACTGATAAATACAATGAATACATTTCGAAACAAATACTTATTTCAAACTTTTGATGCATTTAATCATGTTGTGTTTGTTTCTGTTGTCCAAAAGTCATTTCTTCTTCTACCGACATAAATACCCATAATCCTTGGCCATGTATGTACCTTTTAAACTCGGAATTCTTTACAATTTTTTTCTGACTAAAGAACCCATCAATGTATTAATAATAAACAGCAGAATACAGAGCTTTTTTCCACAAAATTGGGAAGAGGCCCAGGCCTTTCCATTTTGGGGAAAAAGAACGCGCTTATTTCTCATTTTGGGAAAAATACAAGGTTTCATAAATTAAGTAAATATGACATTAATGTACTTTATTTATATTGTCATTTATTATTAACTTTTCCAAGTCGGAATTTACTTAGCAGCCAAAAACACACTGCAGAATTCATGCTTTTTCTCAAATTCTGAGAAACTGCTGTTTTCCGATTGGGAAATATTTCTGCCACAGTTGGGAAAAAACAGTCCAATTTTCTGTTGGGAAGAGGCCCTTTACAGGCCTCTGTTATATAAGGTAAAAAAGCCCTGGAATAGTTAAAATTTGTTACAAATAATGATTATTTAAAAATATAATTATAATTTTCAGTATAATAATTACTGATTGAATTTTATGTTCATTCGCCGCAAAGCCGGTAATAGGAACCACCATATAACTGTCGTGACCCAGTATACATAATCCGCGCATTCAAATTTTACCACATCCGCTTTTCCAAAACAAAAGTAAAATTGACTTCTGCATCGATTTTGTTGAATAATTTTGCATTAAAATGACCGCAATTAGAAAAAGTTGCACCTTTTACCTGTGCAGTTTCGACTCGGCGAACTCCGAGTTTGTCTACGCGAAGTAACGTGGCGTAATTACGCCGAAAGATTTTCGCGTTTCTTTTTCGTTGAAATTAATCATTATTTGTTAATAATGCTGAATCAGCATGATTGAATAATTTAAACCTTCATTTCCAGAGCTTACATGTATTGCGGTCATTTAGACATGTCTTGGATAATCAAGCCACTTTTTCCAAAGTGAGACTTTTAAACTCACTGACTAATAAACTTAAAGATTTATATAAAGCATTTTGGCACAAGGTAAACATTGAAGTTGGAAATACACTGAGGTCTTATTGTAAACTGAAAGATAATTATATGCTGGAAAGTTACCTGCTCACTAACAATATTGATAGAAACAAAATTATTCATTTTGTAAAATTAAAAATAAGTGCTCATAGATTAGCTTTAGAGGAAGGCCGACATAAGCAGTTTGAAGCTCAGCAGAGAACATGTTCACCTTGTAACTCTGATGTAGAAACTGAATTTCTAATAGCGGTATACTGTCACAAGCTTAATGCGTGTAGATCAACATTTTATAATACTATCAGGGGTTTGGAAATATTTTGAAAAGTCACTTGCCCCAAAATTAGGCTACATGCCTTTTTTTTGAGACCGCACGCTAAGTTGAATACTATTACTGTTTTTTTTTGTCATAATTTTTTAGATGATTTCATTGTATTAAAGGATCAAAGCTCTAGGTTGTTACCATTAGGCCAAATAAAATTATACCTGTGTTTACTGTAACATTGCTGAAAAAAATCGGGTAGGTAGGCATTTTATTTTATTTTTTGGCGAAGTTAATTTAAGGTGGCGATGAGCTTTGATGTATGGGAATAATGTGGTATTTTAAAAACTACAATAGATAACAAATGAAATTGTGTATGTGTTATTGTTTCCAAAAAGGCATGGCAACAACTGGCTCTTTTCCCAATCACTTGCAATTATTGCAAAGGGGTAAAACCGTTTAATTTTATTTTTCGCAAGTCCGGAAGAGGGTCAGTTCCAACAGCAGGACAATGAATCGGCCTTGATCGCGTGAAAATAATTATTTAATATTTTTATTTTTTCATTTTTTTCATTTTCAATATAAAAAAAAAGGAGTCGGGGGGGGGGGGGGGGGGGGGGGGGGGGTTTCAGCGGGTCGGTCGGGTTACAGTAAACTCAGGTATAATTTTATTTGGCCTTATGCACATATCAGTGTTTTCCTTTACTGGTGGGAGCGGGTGAGGGGTGTGTCGGCAGAGATATCCCGAGGATAAGACATGACTGATGAACATGGGGTAGGGAATTAGATGAACCGGGTGCCAACACAATAATATTAGATATTAGATATTGGTAGAGCCTATGAAATTAAGACGTACGTGATGCTTCTAGTGCAGTAATTACAAAAGGGCAGGCAGATAAAAAAAATGCATTAGGTCGAACACTACTACATCCGATAAAAAAAATAATATGCATTAGGTCAAACAAAAGTTTTTTCCTACTTTCACTTTCGTTATAGACATCACTTAGATAAATCAGCAAGCTCATTTTTCTGCATTGGAAATTATGCCTATATCTGACTGGTGTGTTGTTGTGTTTCTGTTAATATCTTTTTGAGATGCCAATTCTTCGAATAATTATCGAAAATTAGCCAAGGTCGAAGCAGATCTTGGAAATAATGGCACACATGCTTCAAAACAAAAACACACCATTCCGTCATTGATCTCGGATTCATTCAAAACAAACATGGCATTTTGAAATAAAAGCAGATGCACACTGATGCATTACGACATGCGTCGATAGTCTCTTTTCTCATTAAACAATGCCGTCAAATTGCCATAATTGTTTAATTGCCGTACTTGTTTACAAATTGGTTGATGGAATCGCCATTGTTTCACTTTACCACGCGGTAGTGAACGAGAGTTGTTTCATTGGCTGATAAAAATACATCGGTTATTTGATTGGATAATGTGGATACAGTACTAGGTCAAGTGTTGCGTCATGATTTGTAATTATTGAACAAAAGATTACCTTGGGTCACTACGACACACCGACCGAACTACAAAGTGACAACTATATCTACACATTGATGTGTTTTCACACTAATCTGGTGCGTGACTTACTTCCTGCATAGAGGAGCTCGTTACGGGTGTATATTTCACACAGTTAGTACACAAATTCTAAAACTGCACATCTTCATTTGAAGATTGGCACCCCAAACCTTCCTCGGCCAATCAAATTCTGATAAACTGTCAAGTGGGAGGGATTAATCAATCATTAACAATACAGGTGAGTTTAACGACACTTGCAGCGAAAGCAACGGGTGGTTAATTCCTACGCAATTATCGGCAAACTTCACAGTCAAGGCAAATTTTCCCTTGATTTTTTATCTAATGCTGAAACATCCATCGGGCAAGTGACGGACAACCAGATTTACGAAGGTCACCTACCCACACCCAAAATCCACTTGCCCGGGGCGTCAGGCAACCATATTTCCGGAGCCCTGACTATACCAAATATAGTACCTTCATTTAATAATATGAGTGATTTTGATAAATTTTTAATATATTTTAACAAGCAAAGACTATGATCTTAACTCTAATGTATTAATTTTGTATATGACTCGAAAATCTTTATAAGATTCATAGATCATTGCTAATTTGGAATATATCCATTATCATTCTACACAGGTATTTTTACTATTTCATAAATACGAAGCAATTTTACGTAAATTTAGAATATAAATTATAATAAAAACAGCAGCAGGGCATGAAAATTGCACTTGCCCGCTCGCCATGACGAGTGCTCATTGATGCAGGACGAGTAGAAATTCAGATAAATTCTTTACAAATTGTCTTGCCCTGAGCAGGTATAACACACATTGTAGCATCATACAGATAAGCAAGTTATTATACTGATCTTTATATAATGTTAGTAATAATTTCTAAGATGACTATGTATGTCTTTATATGACCTTTGGTGACAATCCTGTATTTGGATTTTATGCCAATAAAATGAAATTGAATTGAATCATTATCTCTTCTTGTTTAACTACTGGTATTATTATTACCATTGAAAGTAAGCCTTCAGAATCTGTTGCAGAACATGAGAGGCCCTAGACCCATGCACCGCCCAGTAGGCCCACATGGACATCCTGGTCCAGCGAGACCTCCAGGTCCAGTCCGGCCAGGTATGAGACCCCCAGGACCAGGCATGAGGCCACCTGGCCCTCCAGGAATGGGACCCAGAGGTGAGCTAATGGGACCAAGAGGTGAGTTTGATATAATGTGCTTGCTAACTTTTCTAAATTAGAATTGATCCACTGAGCCAACATATAATCACATGCACACGGTTCTCTATAAAAACAGCAACTGGCGAAAAATTATTTTTCCCCTCATGTATCACAGTATGTTAGCTAAATGCGTAGATGTCCAAAACCATTTTACTCAGGCCTAATAAAAAAACGTGTGTTTCCGGTTTCCCGACCGACCCTACTTTATCACCGCCGACCCTAAATATTTTTAGCGGAAAAAATTATATGATTTATTCAAATGATAATTTTATTAGCCAGAGTTGTTAAGCATCTAATCTGGATTGCAAAGGTTATCAAAAAGTTGCCTTAGTACAAAAATGGCATAATATATGCGAACAATATATATATAAAAACAACTTTTTCCTACCTACCTACCCTAACTTTTTGACAGGGTGAAACCAGAAACACACATGTTGTTTTTTTAGGCCTCATATATATTGGTAAATATGGTTTGATGAATAGACGCATGCCTTTTCTTGTTCTTGTTGTTTTTATGTTTCTCCACTTCTTGAATAACCTTAGACTCAGCTGTACACAATGTACATTATCATGGTATGATGAGATCATGTTTGGTTTAACTTTTTTAACTAAATCGTATATTTCTTTAATCTTTGATTGTGGCAATAACAGTGTTCAGTTTTGTCAAACTAATCTCTCCGAGAATTGGAGATGTAATATAACTAGAAGTAAGGCTGTGGGCAAGACTTCAACATAGGTTGATGATAAGACAATGAATAAATAAACTGAAAAAGATTTTGTTTTAAAATTGTTTGTGAATCTTGTCCACAGGACCTGTTCATGGACCAGGAGGACCTGGTCATGGGCCAGGAGCCCCACGGGCCCAAGGTCCCCCAGGATTGGCCCCCAATTTGGCTTCCAACAGGACAAACGATCCAAGGGGTGCCCACTGTCGTATATTTGTTGGTAATCTCAACACGATAGCCATGAAGAAAGAGGATGTGGAGCAAATATTCAGAAGGTAAGGTTCTTTTCTCACTCATCTCAATACCAAAAACATTTGATGCGAACAGGGACAGAAATGCATTGGAATCTTGCCGACTCGGGAATTTTTAAGAGAGTTTAACTTAAAACCTTGGTACATTTATGTTATACCCAGGGTTTGACATTAACAGTTGTCCCCTTGTCCTGTGCCATGTAGATTCTACTGGGGACAAGTTAATTGTCCCAGGTGACCTGTCCTACCGACAACTAAATTTTATAACAATAAATGAATTTTAAATCTTTAAAACGTGTGACTGAAAAAATGTCAAAACATTGGTGAGCACATTGTAAATGACAAATAAAACCCATCTTGTTTTCATTGGTGGAATGCAACTGATTGAATGTAATGTCACTTTCATGATTGATCTTGTTTTTTGTATCAGTTTTACATGAAGTGCGGGGACAAGTAAATTTGATTGGGGACAAGTTCATTTCAAACCCTGTACAGGGCTTTTTTCAAGAAAATTGGGAAAAGGCCTAGGCCTGCTGAATTTGGGAAAAAGAAGCGCGAGACTGTCCAAATTGGGGAAAATGTAGCGTGATTTTCGTTGTTTTGGGAAATGTTTTTTTATGGGGAAATTTCATTAAAATGTAGTTTTAGGTAAAATATTGATTAGGTTTTAGAACTGAGTTATTTTAACATACAAACTATATGAAGGATGTCACTTAATTCCCCCCCCCCCCCCCCCCCCCCACAAAAAAAAAAATTGGGAATTTTTTACCCCAAAATTGGGGAAAAATAGAGGTTTTTGCAATTGGGAAGAGGCCGAATTTCGGCCCCTGTTAAATAGGTTAAAAAAGCCCTGCTGTATACCTCAAAAGATTTTGTGTGGTTGTTTCTAACAAATTTAAATTGTTCTCAAAGAAACTAACCCGCCAAATAATGGCACTACAAAACAGTTTATCAAAACTCTGTCCATTTGTTCAGGTCATACATAATCAGTGTGACTATACCACATGATCTATGACGTCATTATTGCTAAAAGAAAATTGTAAACATTCGCCCACATTGAAAGCTTCGGAGTGAGATAAGATTTTTATTTCTTAACGATTTTCTACCAAAGAAAGCGCATTTGAACGCTGCAGATGTACGCTATCCTCGAAAGATATAATTTTTCTTTGTGAAAGTTGGTACTTTTGGAAAACACTTTGGAAAATGCACCAGAAATAATTTGCTAATCCTTGAAGCGTACTTTAATTTTGCACATATGAATAAAATCCATTCATATACCCCGTTTTTACCATGAAAAGTTCCCCATTATTATTTCACATCAGGTAAGCGAGAACCAGGTTGCAAGAATTAATGAATGTTTAAATTATGCTGATCCGTGAAGTCGATTTTTTTATGCTAAATCGTGAAGTCATTTTTGTTGTCAATGAACTGGTTCTTTAACCCAAAACCTTTTCGCTTACCTGATGTGGAATAATATTGGTAAAAACGGGGTATATGAATGGATTTTGTTCATAATATATATGTGCAAAATTAAAGTACTCTTCAAGGATTAGCAAATTACTTCTGGTGCATTTTCAGAAGTGTTTTCCAAAAGTACCAACTTTCACAAAAAAATATCAGTCGAGGGTAAAGTACATTTACATGCGCTTTCTTTGGATAGACAATGGTTAAGAAATAAAAGTCTTATCTCACTCTGAAGCTTTCAATTTGGGCGAATGTTTACAATTTTTTTCTTCAATAATTACCAATAATGGCGTTATAAGTATATTAAGTTCAATCATTGGTTCTTAAAATAGAATGATTGAATGTGCGTCAAATTGAGTTGGTAACTCTTAATTTGATGCTCCAGTTTTGGGGTTTGGCCTGGCTGGTTAAAGGGGTTTTTACTGCGCCTATATATACAGTTTGGATTCTCAAAATATGCGAATTATATATGCCTCGCCATCGGTAGGTTCTTATGTTGTAACATTTGGCTGTTGTTTGCGGGATAGCTACTTTAATAATGATCTGACATACTTCGTAGAAAACGGTACTGTTCTGTTCTTCAGAACCGCTTGTCTTACTACCCAAAATGTAGAGCTGAGCATACTACCAAAACATGTTGGCTGTATTTAAAAAGCAGTTCATCATAAACACAGGCAAACAAACATTGTTATCTTTGATCAACAATACAGGTAGATATGCATACATGTAAAACAAAAGTCTGAACAACACACATATACACATACGCAGGGATCACTCTAGGCCGCGATTCCGCGATATTCTTGCATTAAAATCTCAAAAATCGCATGGAAAAATGACAAATGGAACAAATTGTTACACCACATTTGGGGAAATCCATTTTCTCCATTGCAGTTCGTAATGAAATTATATTTAGATTTCATTTAAAATCTCAAGTTAATTTGTTCAGATCCATTTATTCGCGATTAAAACATATAAAATCACGAGATTGTTATGTCGGTAAACTTCCGGTTTGCTTCACGGACGCGGCGGTGTCAAAGAATCTCGATTGATTATGAATAAACATGGCCATTTTTAGGTCGACTGTTCGAAGAATAAGAGAGCTTATGTAATCACCCCGGCGTCGGCGTCCCACATCAAGGTTTGCGTGTAAGCTGTGTTAACAAGTATATATCTCTTACATTTCTTATCCTAGCACGACCAAATTTGGCCATGGGCTTCCTAATAGCATTATCTTAATGGCTGCATAAGCAATTTTGGTTCAAGTAACCCATGGGCTCCCATGGAACCCAAATTAGGTTAGCCCATAAAATGTGTCCCATTTCACATCAAATTTTGCGTGTAAGCTATGTTTACAAGTCTATATCTCTTACAATTCTTACCCTAGCACTATCAAATTTGGCCATTAGCTTCCTTATAGCATTATCTTAAGGGCTGCTTAAGTAATTTTGGTTCCTGTAACCCCTGGGCTCCCATGGAACCCAAATTCTGATAGCCCTTAAAATATGTCTGTTTCACATCAAATTTTGCTTGTAAGCTGTGTTTACAGGTCTATATCTCTTGCATTTCTTGTCCTAGCTGAACTAAATTTTGGAATTGGTTTCCTTATAGTTTGTTGTAAAGGGTTGGGTAAGTAATTTTGTCTTCTGCAAATTCTGGCTCCCATGGAACCCAAATTGTGATGGCCCATAACATGTGCAATAAAGGCAGATCTAGGTTTGCATGCTCACACTCCTCCACCACCCATTTCCCCCCCCCCCCCCCCCCGTAATTAAAATGAAGCAAATGGGACATTTTGTCTCATTGAAATTCAATCCTAGGGTGATACCTGCATACGTGTAACTAGTATTGTGTTTGAAGGTTGACATATATCATAATATAATATATTGTCATAATATACAATGTTTGTAGATATGGTATGGTGACCGGGATATCCATGCATAAAGGTTATGCGTTCGTACAGTACAACTCACATGAGGAGGCCAGACGTGCATCACTATCTGAGAATAACAAAACATACGCAGGACAGACATTAGGTATTCTAGTTACAATGCCTGAAAAAGGACCCTCTGTTTCTTGTAACCTGACCAACCATAATTTTCAACCCGACCCAAGATCTTTCTTATAAAAAAAAAATATTGAAATCGCAGTGTGTGAAAAATGCTATGCAGAAAGTAAACATGTACATATCATGCTTTAGTAATAAAAATATCATCAATCTTATCTTTAAACAGCTTTAACGGGTGAATCAAAATGGTTAAGAGTGACAGCCAAATTGCCAAAGGCCATTTCATTCACAGAAATAAAAATAATTTGAAAGAGTTATTTAAAAAAAAAACAGATTTCCCTACCCACTGTTTTTTTCCCTTATATAAGTGGTACCAAAAACTGTATCATTCCCAATGGCCAAAAGTATGTATTTTTTCCATTTTTAGCTCGACTATTCGAAGAATAAGAGAGCTTATGTAATCACCCCGGCGTTGGCGTTGGTGTCGGTGGCGGTGTCATATAATATTTTGACCCCCCTAAAATATGACCCGCGGGTCATTTTATCATATAATAAAATGACCCGCGGGTCATTTTACCGCTATTATAAAATGACCCGCCCCATTATAAAGTGACCCCCACCCAAAATTTTCATGTTTACCCCTTTTTAATGGACCTATTGGAAGTTTTATGCATAACAGACTGTATGGAAATCAAAATTAATGTCAACAATGAATAAGGGTAAATTTGAAAAAAAAAAAAATTATAGGAGAGGGGGGTCATTTTATTATGGCCATGATAAAGTGACCCCCTATCATTTATAATAGTTTTTTTTTATTATAACTTGCTGATAACATATAATTTTTAATTCTTAACACTTTATGGACTTAATAATGATAATAGCGATGAAATGACCCGCGGGTCGTTTTATCGCGCGGGTCATTATATTATACGACATCAAGATTTGCGTGTAAGCTGTGTTTACAAGTCTATATCTCTTACATTTCTTATCCTAGCACAACCAAATTTGGCCATGGGCTTCCTTATAGCATTATCTTAAGGGCTGCATAAGCAATTTTGGTTCATGGAACCCAAATTATGATAGCTCATAAAATGTGTCCCATTTCACATCAAATTTTGCATGTAAGCTGTGTTTACAAGTCTATATCTCTTACAATTCTTACCCTAGCACAACCAAATTTGGCGATTAGCTTCCTTATAGCATTATCTTAAGGACTGCTTAAGTAATTTTGGTTCCTGTAACCCCTGGGCTCCCATGGAACCCAAATTCTGATAGCCCTTAAAATGTGTGTTTCACATCAAATTTTGCGTGTAAGCTGTGTTTACAGGTCTATATCTCTTACATTTCTTGTCCTAGCTGAACTAAATTTTGGAATTGGTTTCCTTATCAGTGTTTTTTTTATGCCTAATTTGGGGGCGTTATTTGGCCCCTTCACAATGCCAAAAAGTATTATTTTTTCACAATTATATCCAAAAAATTCACAATCTGAAAAAAAAAATCAAAAAAAAATCAGGATACTAGTCTTAATAAAACCAAGGGATATTAAACTGTGAAATTAAAGTGAAAAAAGTTTCTTTTTCTTTTGTTATAATATTTCACAATTTTCACAATTTCTTGAAAAATGCCGCTATTTTTCACAATGGCACAGGCACAGGCTGCATTCACAAAACACATAAAAAACCACTGCTTATAGTATCTTGTAAAGGGTTGGATAAGTAATTTTGTCTTCTGCAAATTCTGGGCTCCCATGGAACCCAAATTGTGATGGCCCACACACTCGAAACTAGAATATTTTTATTTATTTTTAGCTCTACTGATCAGAGGTCAGCAGAGCTTATGCCGTGGTGCGGCGTCCGGCGTCCGGCCGTCTGTCCGTCCGTCCGTTTTTTTTGTTTATTTGTAGCGACTACTCCTCTGAAACCACTGGATGGATATTCATAAAACTTTACAAAAATGTTGCCCATGAAGTCTAGTTGATCCTAGCAAAAATTCATGTTGATGTGAAATCAAAGATGGCCGCCAAAGCTAAAAATAGATTTTTTAAATACAAGTTTGTAGCGACTACTTCTTGAAAACTATAAGTGATATTGATATGGGACTTTATGTTTTACATAGAGTTATATAATGAAAACTTGTAGCGACTACTCCTCTGAAACTACTTGATGGATTTTCATGAAACTTCACAGGAATGTTGCTCTTGATGTCTAATTGATCCTAGCAAAATTTCAGGTCGGCCGGAAATTCAAGATGGCCGCCACGGCTAAAAATAAATTTTCAAAATACAAGTTTGTAGCGACTACTTCTTGAAAACTATAAGTGATATTGATATGGGACTTTTTCTAAAATGATCAGCATGACATGATGTTGGTCCTTATCAAAAATTGTTTTGATTCGACGTTAAACGTGGCTGCCAGCGGCCATCTTTGTTTACATAGAGTCATATAGTAAAAACTTGTAGCGACTACTCCTCTAAAACTACTTGGCGGATTTTCATGAAACTTTACAGGAATGTTGCTCTTAATGTCTAATTGATCCTAGCAAAATTTCAGATCGGCCAGAAATTCAAGATGGCTGCCACAGTTAAAAATAGATTTTTAAAAAATAAGTTTGTAGCGACTACTTCTTGAAAACTATAAGTGATATTGATATGGGACTTTTTCTAAAATGATCAACATGACATGATGGTTATCCGAGTCGAACATTATTTTGATTCGACATTAAACATGGCTGCCAGTGGCCATCTTTGTTTATATAGAGTTATATAATGAAAACTTGTAGAGACTTCTCCTCTGAAACTACTTGACGGATTTTCATGAAACTTCACAAAAATGTTGCTCTTGATGTTTAATTGATCCTAGCAAAATTTCAGGTCTGCCGGAAATTCAAGATGGCCGCCATGGCTAAAAATAGATTTTCAAAATACAAGTTTGTAGCGACTACTTCTTGAAAACTATAAGTGATATCGATATGGGACTTTTTCTAAAATGATCAGCATGACATGATGGTTATCCGAGTCGAACATTATTTTGATTCGACATTAAACATGGCTGCCAGTGGCCATCTTTGTTTACATAGAGTTATATAATGAAAACTTGTAGCGACTACTCCTCTGAAACTACTTGACGGATTTTCATGAAACTTCACAGAAATGTTGCTCTTGATGTCTAATTGATCCTAGCAAAATTTCAGGTCGGCCGGAAATTCAAGATGGCCGCCATGGCTAAAAATAGATTTTCATGCAAGTTTGTAGCGACTACTTCTTGAAAACTATAAGTGATATTGATATGGGACTTTTTCTAAAATGATCAGCATGACATGATGTTGGTCCTTTTCAAAAATCGTTTTGATTCGACGTTAATCGTGGCTGCCAGCGGCCACCTTTGTTTACATAGAGTTATATAGTAAAAACTTGTAGCGACTACTCCTCTGAAACTACCTGGCGGATTTTCATGAAACTTTACAGGAATGTTGCTCTTAATGTCTAATTGATCCTAGCAAAATTTCAGATCGGCCAGAAATTCAAGATGGCTGCCACAGTTAAAAATAGATTTTTAAAAAATAAGTTTGTAGCGACTACTTCTTGAAAACTATTAAGTGATATTGATATGGGACTTTTTCTAAAATGATCAGCATGACATGATGGTTATCCGAGTCGAACATTATTTTGATTCGACATTGAACATGGCTGCCAGTGGCCATCTTTGTTTACATAGAGTTATATAATGAAAACTTGTAGCGACTTCTCCTCTGAAACTACTTGACGGATTTTCATGAACTTCACAGGAATGTTGCTCTTGATGTCTAATTGATCCTAGCAAAATTTCAGGTCGGCCGGAAATTCAAGATGGCCGCCACGGCTAAAAATAAATTTTCAAAATACAAGTTTGTAGCGACTACTTCTTGAAAACTATAAGTGATATTGATATGGGACTTTTTCTAAAATGATCAGCATGACATGATGTTGGTCCTTATCAAAAATTGTTTTGATTCGACGTTAAACTTGGCTGCCAGCGGCCATCTTTGATTACATAGAGTCATATAGTAAAAACTTGTAGCGACTACTCCTCTAAAACTACTTGGCGGATTTTCATGAAACTTTACAGGAATATTGCTCTTAATGTCTAATTGATCCTAGCAAAATTTCAGATCGGCCAGAAATTCAAGATGGCTGCCACAGTTAAAAATAGATTTTTAAAAAATAAGTTTGTAGCGACTACTTCTTGAAAACTATAAGTGATATTGATATGGGACTTTTTCTAAAATGATCAGCATGACATGATTGTTATCCGAGTCGAACATTATTTTGATTCGACATTAAACATGGCTGCCAGTGGCCATCTTTGTTTACATAGAGTTATATAATGAAAACTTGTAGCGACTACTCCTCTGAAACTACTTGACGGATTTTCATGAAACTTCACAAAAATGTTGCTCTTGATGTCTAATTGATCCTAGCAAAATTTCAGGTCGGCCGGAAATTCAAGATGGCCGTCATGGCTAAAAATAGATTTTCAAAATACAAGTTTGTAGCGACTACTTCTTGAAAACTATAAGTGATATTGATATGGGACTTTTTCTAAAATGATCAGCATGACATGATGGTTATCCGAGTCGAACATTATTTTGATTCGACATTAAACATGGCTGCCAGTGGCCATCTTTGTTTACATAGAGTTATATAATGAAAACTTGTAGCGACTACTCCTCTGAAACTACTTGACGGATTTTCATGAAACTTCACAGAAATGTTGCTCTTGATGTCTAATTGATCCTAGCAAAATTTCAGGTCGGCCGGAAATTCAAGATGGCCCCCATGGCTAAAAATAGATTTTCATGCAAGTTTGTAGCGACTACTTCTTGAAAACTATAAGTGATATTGATATGGGACTTTTTCTAAAATGATCAGCATGACATGATGTTGGTCCTTATCAAAAATCGTTTTGATTCGACGTTAAACGTGGCTGCCAGTGGCCATCTTTGTTTACATAGAGTTATATAGTAAAAACTTGTAGCGACTACTCCTCTGAAACTACTTGGCGGATTTTCATGAAACTTTACAGGAATGTTGCTCTTAATGTCTAATTGATCCTAGCAAAATTTGAGATCGGCCAGAAATTCAAGATGGCTGCCACAGTTAAAAATAGATTTTTAAAAAATAAGTTTGTAGCGACTACTTCTTGAAAACTATTAAGTGATATTGATATGGGACTTTTTCTAAAATGATCAGCATGACATGATAGTTATCCGAGTCGAACATTATTTTGATTCGACATTAAACATGGCTGCCAGTGGCCATCTTTGTTTACATAGAGTTATATAATGAAAACTTGTAGCGACTTCTCCTCTGAAACTACTTGGCGGATTTTCATGAACTTCACAGGAATGTTGCTCTTGATGTCTAATTGATCCTAGCAAAATTTCAGGTCGGCCGGAAATTCAAGATGGCCGCCACGGCTAAAAATAAATTTTCAAAAAACAAGTTCGTAGCGACTACTTCCTGAAATCAAAATCAATCGGTAGAGCTTCAAGGTCATTGACCTCTTGTTACATATTTCTGTGTTGTTTTTGTCAATTTTTACACATAGCTATCTTGTCAACCAATCGAAATATTTTTATTTTGTTTTACCATATTTCTGTGTTGTTATGGTCAATTCTTACATAGCTTCTTACACATATATGTTGCCCTCACCAACCCCACTCCCCCCACCACACTTAGAGGTCACACTTAGAGGTTGAAGGTCATATGTACTATATTTTGTGTCCTTTCCATATCTCTTAAACCAGTTGAGAGTTTTTGAAATAGCTTGGCACAAACGTTCACCATATCGAGACGACGCTAAGAGTACAACTTTCAGCCACGTCCGGTCAGTGTCACACTTAGAGGTCGAAGGTCATATGCACTATATTTTGTGTCCTCTCCATATCTCTTGAACCGCTTGAGAGATTTTGAATTAACTTGGCACAAATGTTCACCATATCGAGACGACATGCAGAGCGCAACTTTCAGCCACTTCCTGTCAAGGTCACACTCAGAGGTTGACGGTCATATGCACTATATTTCGTGTCCTCTCATCTTATGAACCGCTCGAGGGATTTTAAAATAACTTGGCACAAATGTTCACCATATCGAGATGACATGCAAAGCGCAACTTCCAGCCATTTCCGTTCAAGGTCAAGGTCACACTTCGATGCGAGGTCATATGCACTGTATTTCGTGTCCGCTCCATATCTCTTGAACCGCTTGAGGGATTTTGAAATTACTTGGCACAATTGCTCACCATATTGAGACGACATACATCTCAGGTCAAGGTCACACTCAGAGGTCGAAGGTCATATGCACTATATTTCGTGTCCGCTCCATATCTCTTGAACCGTTTGAGGGATTTTGAAATAGCTTGGCACAAATGTTCACCATATCAAGACGACTTGCAGAGCGCAACTTCCAGCCACTTCCTGTCAAGGTCACACTCAGAGGTTGACAGTCATATGTACTATATTTCGTGTCCTCTCATCTTATGAACCGCTCGAGGGATTTTAAAATAACTTAGCACAAATGTTCACCATATCGAGATGACATGCAAAGCGCAACTTCCAGCCATTTCCGTTCAAGGTCAAGGTCACACTTCGATGCGAGGTCATATGCACTGTATTTTGTGTCCGCTCCACATCTCTTGAACCGCTTGAGGGATTTTGAAATTACTTGGCACAATTGCTCACCATATTGAGACGACATACGTCTCAGGTCAAGGTCACACTCAGAGGTCGAAGGTCATATGCACTATATTTTGTGTCCGCTCCATATCTCTTGAACCGATTGAGGGATTTTGAAATAGCTTGGCACAAATGTTCACCATATCAAGACGACTTGCAGAGCGCAACTTCTAGCCATTTCCGTTCAAGGTCAAGGTCACACTTCGAGGTCGAGGTCATATGCACTGTATTTGGGGTCCTCTCCATATCTCTTGAACCGCTTGAGGGATTTTGAAATTACTTGGCACAATTGCTCACCATATTGAGATGACATACGTCTCAGGTCAAGGTCACACTTAGAGGTCAAATGCCATATGCACTATATTTCGTGTCATCTCCATATCTCTTCGACCGCTTGAGGGATTTTGAAATAACTTGACACAAATGCTTCACCATATCAAGACGGGTCAATGGTCATATGCACTGTATTTTGTGTCCGCTCCATATCTCTTGAACCGCTTGAGGGATTTTGAAATTACTTGGCACAATTGCTCACCATATTGAGACGACATACGTCTCAGGTCAAGGTCACACTCAGAGGTCGAAGGTCATATGCACTATATTTCGTGTCCGCTCCATATCTCTTGAAACGTTTGAGGGATTTTGAAATAGCTTGGAACAAATGTTCACCATATCAAGACGACTTGCAGAGCGCAGCATCTAGCCATTTCTGTTCAAGGTCAAGGTCACACTTCGAGGTCGAGGTCATATGCACTGTATTTGGTGTCCTCTCCATATCTCTTGAACCGCTTGAGCGATTTTGAAATTACTTGGCACAATTGCTCACCATATTGAGATGACATACGTCTCAGGTCAAGGTCACACTTAGAGGTCAAATGTCATATGCACTATATTTCGTGTCATCTCCATATCTCTTGAACCGCTTGAGGGATTTTGAAATTACTTGGCACAAATGCTTCACCATATCAAGACGGGTCGAAGGTCATATGCACTGTATTTCGTGTCCCCTCCATATCTCTTGAACCGTTAGAGGGATTTGAAATAACTTGGCACAAATGCTCGCCATATTGAGACGACATGCGGAGCGCAACTTCCAGCCTTGTCCGTTCAAAGTTAAGGTCACACTTAAGAGGTCGAAGGTCACTGGGAGCTCGACTTATAAGTGAGGAAGTGTCGATTCTTACGGTGGGAGGTGTACATTACTGGTTCTACCCTGAAAAAGTGGGGTGGTCTGCCTCCACCACAAAATATCTACCATCATATCAGGGCTTCTAAAATTTTAAAATGCAAATCGGTCCAGGTTTTTCACTGCCGTAAGAATCGCACTTATTTTGAAAAAATCACTAAAATCGCCGTACCCCACCCACCATGTATTTTTTCCGTTTAGTCATTGATATAGAGAGACTAAGAGAACTATTTAAAATGTATGTTTGTATTATATTTGTATTATTTATAACTTACTTTATCACAATTTGTACATTTTAATGACTGACAACATGTCTTCGCTTTACTGAATGAATAATTTTCACTTAATATTAAAAGTGTTGATCATTTGAGAAATTGAACCGGAAGTGTTAAATAAACCGGGTAGGTATAAAACGCGGACTAACACGCGCGGACTAACGGATTACATATGATTTTACATAAATTTAGAATATCGTTTTTCATCAATTAGCTTAATTAATACCAAATGTTACGACTAACGCAAACAATTTCGGTCATACTTAAAAAAAAAACGGTGTCAGGTTTGATCACTTTCCTTAATTAATGTCATTAATATTATACTTAAAGTTATTGTAAACAAAAAATCAAACAAACAATTAACACATCTCGGTATTTTTTTTTTTTTTATGACGCAAACAAATTTCAGTCCCAGCTTTGGCTACTTAAAAAAAACAACGACAAAAGCAAACAGGCTAACTAACACCTTACGACTAACGGTATATCAAAGAAATTACAGACGGTAACACTCGCTTCAGTGAACCGACAGAACGCGTGATATACTTTCACTGATCACACATCAAAGGCATGCAGTTTAGGCTATAGACTCTTCCGGAAAAGTCCCTACTATCGGTAATGGTTTAGTCCAAATTGACCAAATTGACCTACTTTCGCACAGCGAGTGACAAACAATCGTGTTATGGATCAAAGAATATTGCCGCAAGGCATATTTTAGGATATCAGAAGGAGTGTGAAGGCCAATTGTCGTTTTTTTAACGACCGATAGATAAAATATCTGGGACCGATTTAAACAGAGATTTTGAAAAGAAAAACGGTCCGGAGAAACAGATTTCGGTCTGGGAACCGATAAACCGGCGATTTTAGAAGCCCTGCATCATATATAACCTTACATATGTTGAAACTATACAAATACAAAAACACCCTATTTGATAGTAAGTCAGACACAATATCACACTCAGAACAGGTTCCATATACTATCTGTGCAATCATAGTGCAAACCAGCAGTATGGTTGCCATTTTTTTTCACATCCAAGTGGTGACAATAAACATTAACTGGTTCTCTGTTGTTATTTTGTGCACTTCATGCTTGTTTGTAACATAGTATTAAAATACCTTACCATTTGGGTGGAATTGTCCGACTTGCAGTCACTTTACCTTATAAAATAATAAATCATGAACCATCATCTTTTTGTTTTAGATATAAATATTGCATCAGAACCAAAGAAAAGTGCTGGTGGAAAAAGGCCAAATCAAGCAGGGTAGGTGAATGTCAGTGTCTATGCAGTAGGCTTTTCATTGGACATCCTATAGATACTTTTTGAGGAGTTCGTAATAACAATAGGGTAAACGTTCCTAGTAAGCATGTGATCATTGTGTGAATGACATTATGGCAACAACTATCATTTTGTCGAGAATGATTTCGCAAATTCAGTATTTAGGAGAATACCGGTACTTCAAATTGAATCTTTATACATACTTAGATCAGTTGAGTGTTTTCTTTCTGTTTCTGGTGGGATATTGTAAGAATCAGACAAAAGTTAGACCAATAATAGAGGAAGGCAATGCCATGACCAAACCATTCGAAAATTTTGCGGTGCACCGTTGTCAGTAAATTGTGATATGTTTCGTTTTTCGTTATTAAATTGCATACTTTGTAAATGTGTATGCTGTCACAGTCGTTTCAATTTCAGTGACGCAGGTCCTATAGAGAAGAAAGCGAAATTAGAAACCAATACCAGTACCAATACCAATCAGGCAGCTGCAGCCGGGGGTCGAACCCTGGTACCGCTGGGGGGCAAGCTCACCAGGGACTCAATATCGGCATCAGCTACATCCATCACGTTGTCTCGACCGGGAACTGGAAAGTTACTGAAGAAGACAACAATATCAAGTAGGTTAACCCTGAGCAGCGGGAAAAATACTATTGTTGGGCGTACTTGTTTTTTTACACTTTGGAACTTCAGCAGGCTAATGCTAGAGCATAATGAGTTTTGTATGGGGGTAAGACACGTATAATATATAGAGGATCTTAAACGAGTTCCCGTTTCATATAAGATTTATGAAACGAGTTATGAATTATTTTAATTTTAACGAGCCTTTTGGTGAATTAAAATTTAAAATAATTCATAACGAGTTTCATAAATCTTATATGGAATGGGAACGAGTTTAAGATACTTTTTATCACATAACATTGCAATCAAATTAGTAAAAATTAATTCAGATCGACATAGAACTGCCACGACATCAGACACACTTTAGCGCCAAAACGTCATTAAATATGTGACGTCGTAAATTCGCGTTTCACACATAACGTTGCGTATAAAAGAGTTCGTGTTTTACCTCTTTACAAAATAGCAGTTTACACCAACTTTTTAACAAACCAACAACAATGTTTTGTATAACGTGCATTATTTTTATAAGCTGTCACAAATAATAAGTTTAAGACTCAGCTCTGGGTGAATTTGTAATAAATAAAATAGTTTCAGTTAATAAACTTGCGTAGTGTTACAGGTTTAACTCAACCAATCAAAATCGTTCCAGGTTGTATTACACGTGTGTCATACAATAGTATATTAAATGGGTGTTCGACACTCCTAACAAGGGACGTCATGTGATAAAATCATTTAAACACAGAATTACCCTGTGATTGTCATTGTTAGTGGTAAAGCATGTTTTTCAGAGGTTGTTAAAATGTTATTTTGAATTTTCTATCTTTCACTTAAATGAAAATGTAATAAATCTATATTTTTTTCTTCAACTTTATAAATTTATATTGCATCAATTCTTTTGATAAAATACACCCAGGCTTAGCCCGGTAAAATAAAATGTATTTGTTGTCATTTTCAGCCGGCAATGATATACTAGTGTGTGGAAATTGTAAATCGTTGTATAGCAGTTTAGCTACATTTGTACAACACAAGAAACAAAAATGTGAATTAAAGACTCTGTGTAAATGTCAACAAACAGCAGCAGATAATAGTGTCAAGAAAGACGAAAATCGTATGTATTTTTTGAAATGTGTTTCTTTAAACCCAATTTTGCATCTATGGGTGAGTGTTCAATTTCAAAAGTGCCTTCCTGGAGTCCGATGTATCTTTTAATGGAAATGGCCTTGTTGGCATATTGCATCTTTAACCATGAGTGTTCTTTCACCTCCTGACCAGCTGGGCTATGCATATTGCTATGTATATGGGTATTACTTTGGGAGATAAAACATAAGTACCTAGACCTTAATCAGGTTATTTACCGCCATGTTTTTGTCCGTCGGGCGGTACGCCGGTCTGGCATTTCCATAGACTGTGAGTGGTGCCTGAGTGTAACTTACTGTACTGTATCCCATGTTTTATGGTTATCTCCCCCCACACACCCCTCCCGCCCTTCCATCCCGCCCGATCCGGCCTTTCCATGTACTGTGAGTGGTGCCTGAGTGTACTGTGAGTGGTGCCTGAGTTTAATGGTTTATGGTTATGAGTGGCTTTTTCAGAACTAAAAAAAAGAAAAGAGTCCAAACTAATAACTTCATGGTTTTGGTGTCATCAGAAGTAATCGAGTCAGAGCATGACTTTCTGTATGCTGTATCACCTGTTGTTTTATGGTTATGTTTGTCTTTTTATACCCCACAAGCCCCCTGTCTGTTCGTTCGTTCGAAAGTATTGAAGAGAATGACACCACACAAATGTTAATAACAGTGACAAAGTGTATCCCGCGAAAATATCCGGGCCGTACCTTAAATGTCAAGGTCACACCTGGAGGTCAAATGAGTAAATATCGCTTTATCACCTTTCTCATTGATACGGGTCTTTATCCTACTAACTGTCTGGAGTGTTACTTGCTGACTGCTGTATCCCAAGTGTTATGATTTTGCCGTCTTTTTCCAAGACTAAATCTTGCTGTGTTCTGTATCCCATGCTTCATGGTTTTGGTGTCTTTTTCAAGACTAAAGCTTGCTGTGAACTGTGTCACAAGTTTCATGGTTTTGGTGTCTTTTTCAAGACTAAAGCTTGCTGTGTACTGTGTCACAAGTTTCATGGTTTTGGTGTCTTTTTCAAGACTAAAGCTTGCTGTGTACTGTGTCACAAGTTTCATGGTTTTGGTGTCCTTTTCAAGACTAATCTTGCTGTGTACTGTATCCCAAGTTTCATGGTTTTGGTTTCTTGCAGTATAGGGCACACACGTTATACTCATTCATATTTTTTACAAGGTGAGCAATTACCAGAATGTATACCCTGCTTTGCACCGTTAACAGTCAAACACATCTTGTTGGAATGTGTAGACTTTGATCCTATGCGGACTTTACATATATGGTTTATATTGCTACCATATCATCCCTTATTTGTAAATAGTTTTATCTTTAATATATATTTACATTAATTTTTAATTGCTACTTCATTTCTTCATCTTTCATCAGTTTTTTCGCACAATATGACCTATTTATGTGTCGCCGTGCCGTAAAACACCATTCTTTGGTTTCTTTTTCAAGACTAAATATTGCTGTGTACTGTATTCCTTGTTTCATGGTTTTGGTGCGATTTTTGGTACAAAAGTTTGCTGGGTACTGTAGCAGGTTTTGGTGCCTTTTTCAGTACTAAAACTTGCTGTTTACTGTGTCCCATGTTTCATGGTTTTGGTGCCTTTTTATGCCCCGCCACGATAGCGGTCTTTAAGGTACAAGTGTTACCCCTTCCGAACGTACGTCTGTACGTCCTGTTTTTACATTCAAGTTTCTTATTAAGTCAATTTCTCAGATACCAAAAGCCATACTGTTTTCTAACTTAAAAAACGCGTTTTTTTCCCAATTTTGAGGAAAATCGCGTGTTTTTTCCCAACTTGACCGGTCATGGACCCATTCCCAAAATGGTGA
The DNA here is from genome assembly GCA_037043455.1 of Cyrtodaria siliqua. Classification (NCBI taxonomy): domain Eukaryota; kingdom Metazoa; phylum Mollusca; class Bivalvia; order Adapedonta; family Hiatellidae; genus Cyrtodaria; species Cyrtodaria siliqua. The sequence goes on from JAWPHD010009548.1 coordinate 34,192, forward strand.
AAAAAAACGCTGCTACCCAAATCAGGTCAATATAAATGACCTACATTTTACACTTTGTTAATTTACATTCAAGTATTACATTCAAGTTTGATACTATCAATTTTTTGGTTAAGTCCATTTCTTCAACACCAGATGCCTTAATACAGCTTTCAAAATGTACAAATGTTTATAACTACATGACGGCGGAATGTTTCAATGAAAATTAGGTCAATATGAATTAACTTGACCTACTTTTGGCACTTTGTTAATTTACATTAAAGTTTTATATTCAAGTTTTTCGCTTGACTGATCAAAGATCAGCAGAGCTTATGCCGTGGTGCGGCGTCCGTCTGTCTGTAAACTTTTTTTTGTGGTTCCTACTCCTCTGCAACTACTGTTCGGATTTTCATGAAACTTCGCAGGAATGTTGCTCTTGATGTCTAGTTGATCCTAGCAAAAATTCAGGTCGGCCGAAAATTCAAGATGACCGCCACGGCAAAAAAAAGACTTTAAAAATGTGATTTTGTGGCGACTACTTCTCAAAAACCATAAGTGATATTGATTTGGAACCTTTACCAAAATGACTGTCATGACATGTAGTTGATCCTAACCAAAGTTCATTTTGATTGGATGTCAAACATGGCCACCAGTGGCCATCTTTGTTTACGTAGAGTTATGGGAAAAACTTGTGGCGACTACTCCTCTGGAATTTTTGTTGAAATTTCATGGAACTCGACAGGAATGTTGCTCTTGATGTCTAGTTGATCCTAGCAAAATTTCAGATCGGTAGGAAATTCAAGATGCCACTACTAAAAATAGATTTTAAAAATGCGACTTTTTGGCGACTACTTCTCAATAAATGTAAGTGATATTGAATTGGAATCTTTACCAAAATGACTGGTGCTACATGCACTTGGTCCTAACCAAGATTCATTTTGATTCGATGTCGAACATGCTGGCGGCCATCTTTGTTTACATAGAGTTATATAGGAAAAACTTGTGGCGACTACTACTCTGAAACTACTTGACAGTTTGAAACGACAGATTTTCATGAAACTTCACAGGAAGGTTGCTCTTCATGTCAAGTTGATCCTAGCAAAATTTGAGGTCGCCGGAAATTCAGTATGGCCGTCACGGCTAAAAATAGATTTAAAAAAAATGCGATTTTGTAGTGACTACTTCTCAAAAACCGTGATATTGATTTGGAACCTTTACCAAAATGAATGGCACAACAAGTAGTTGGTACTAACCAAAGTTCATTTTGATTTCAAGCATGGCTGCCAGCCGCCATCTTTGTTTACATAGAGTTATATAAGAAAACTTGTGAGAACTACTCCTGAAACTACAAGATGGAATTTCATGGAACTTGTAACTCTTGATGCAGGGTTAGACACAAACTTCTATAAGCCTGCAGGACTTCCTGTGTTTGAAAACTGGTGGTCCTTCTAGAAGATAGATGGTTCTTCTCATGTACTGCTATACTTACCGAAACATTACAGTAAAAACAACAACAACATATAAAACTGTTGTTTACATTATTTTTCAACTTTGTCTTTTGTTATTTTGGTGGCAGAGGGAGATTTCTGAGAATTTTCCACATTTTTAACCGGTAACACAAAGTCAATCATGCGAACGATTGATGGTCCTATATGTATAATCCTACTACATGAGATGAATATACATCATGTATATTTTTAATGTCTGTAATTTAAAATAGCAGGCCCGATGGGCCACCAATCTTTAGGAAAATGATGGTCCTTCCGAAAATCAAGTGGACTCGGGCCAGCGGACCTGCGTTAGTGTCAAACCCTGTGATGTCTAGTTGATCCTAACAAAATTTCAGGTTTGTTAGGAAATTCAAGATGGCTGCCACTGCTAAAAATAGATTTTAAAAATGTGACATTGTGGCGACTACTTCTAAAAAAACGTAAGCGATATTGAATTGGAACATTACCAAAATTACTGGTGCGACATGTACTTGGCCCTAACCAAGATTCATTTTGATTCCATGTTTGTTTGCACAGAGTTATGTAGGAAAAACTTGTGGCGACTACTCCTCAGAAGCTACTTGACGGATTTTCATGAAACTTCACAGAAAGGTTGCTCTTGATGTCTAACTGATCCTAGCAAAAAGTTAGGTTGGTCGGAAATTCAGCATTGCCGCAACTGCTAAAGATAGGTTTTTAAAATGCAATTTTGTGGGGACTACTTCTCAAAAAACATAAGTGATACTGATTTGGAACCTTTACCAAAATGACTGCCACAACATATAGTTGGTTCTAACGAAAGTTCATTTTGATTTGGATGTCATACATGGCCATAGTTGATCCTAGCAAAATTTCAGGTCGGACAGAAATTCAAGATGGCCACCATGGCTAAAAATAGATTTTTAAACAAGAAATGTCACAGTAAGTGACAAATGCCCCCGAAGTGACCTTTAACCTTTAAGTGTGACCTTGACCTTGGAGCCACAGACCTGGATTTTGTGCGCGACACGTCGCCTCGTTGTGGTGAGGACTTGTGCCAGATTATTTGAAAATCCGTCCAGGAATGCCAGAGTTATTGACCGGACACGATTTGACCTTTGACCTCTAAGTGTGACCTTGACCTTGGGGCCAACAGACCTGGATTTTGAGCGCGACACATCGTCTTGTTGTGGTGAGTACTTGTGGCAATTTTACCGGACACAATTTGACCTTTGACCTCTAAGTGTGACGAATCTTAATAATGGACGGATTTTCAAATAACTTGGCACAATTGCTCATCACAACAAGACGAAGTGCCGCGCACAAAATCGAGGTCCGTGGCTCCAAGGTCAAGGTCACACTTAGAGGTCAAAGGTCAAAATAAACTAATTTCTTGTCCGGTTAATAACTCTCGACATTCAAATAACTTGGCACAAGTGCTCACCACAACAAGACGACTTGTCGCTCACAAAACCCAGGTTCGTGGCTCCAAGGTCAAGGTCACATATAGAGGTCAAAGGTCAAATTGTGTCCGGTCAATAACTCTGGCATTCCTGGACGGATTTTCAAATAACTTGGCAAAAATGCTCACCACAACAACAAGACGTGTTGCGCGCAAAATCCAGGTCCGTGGCTCTAAGGCCAAGGTCATACTTAGAGGTCAAAGGTCAAATTGTGTCTAGTCAATAACTTTGGCATTCCTGGACGGATTTTCAAATAACTTGGCACAAGTGCTCACCACAACAAGACGATGTGTCGCACAAAAAATCCAGGTCCGTGTCTTCAAGGTCAAGGTCACACTTAGAGGCCAAAAGTCAAATCATGACCAGTCCATAACTCGGCATTCCTGGACGGATTTTAAAGAAAATTGCCACAAGTGCTCACCACAACAAGACGATGTGTCGCGCTCAAAATCCAGGTCTGTTGGCCCCAAGGTCAAGGTCACACTTAGAGGTCAAAGGTCAAATCGTGTCCGGTCAATAACTCTGGCATTCCTGGACGGATTTTCAAATAATCTGGCACAAGTCCTCACCACAACGAGGCGACGTGTCGCGCACAAAATCCAGGTCTGTGGCTCCAAGGTCAAGGTCACACTTAAAGGTTAAAGGTCACTTCGGGGGCATTTGTCACTTACTGTGACATTTCTTGTTTAAAAATCTATTTTTAGCCATGGTGGCCATCTTGAATTTCTGTCCGACCTGAAATTTTGCTAGGATCAACTATGGCCATGTATGACATCCAAATCAAAATGAACTTTCGTTAGAACCAACTATATGTTGTGGCAGTCATTTTGGTAAAGGTTCCAAATCAGTATCACTTATGTTTTTTGAGAAGTAGTCCCCACAAAATTGCATTTTAAAAACCTATCTTTAGCAGTTGCGGCAATGCTGAATTTCCGACCAACCTAACTTTTTGCTAGGATCAGTTAGACATCAAGAGCAACCTTTCTGTGAAGTTTCATGAAAATCCGTCAAGTAGCTTCTGAGGAGTAGTCGCCACAAGTTTTTCCTACATAACTCTGTGCAAACAAACATGGAATCAAAATGAATCTTGGTTAGGGCCAAGTACATGTCGCACCAGTAATTTTGGTAATGTTCCAATTCAATATCGCTTACGTTTTTTTAGAAGTAGTCGCCACAATGTCACATTTTTAAAATCTATTTTTAGCAGTGGCAGCCATCTTGAATTTCCTAACAAACCTGAAATTTTGTTAGGATCAACTAGACATCACAGGGTTTGACACTAACGCAGGTCCGCTGGCCCGAGTCCACTTGATTTTCGGAAGGACCATCATTTTCCTAAAGATTGGTGGCCCATCGGGCCTGCTATTTTAAATTACAGACATTAAAAATATACATGATGTATATTCATCTCATGTAGTAGGATTATACATATAGGACCATCAATCGTTCGCATGATTGACTTTGTGTTACCGGTTAAAAATGTGGAAAATTCTCAGAAATCTCCCTCTGCCACCAAAATAACAAAAGACAAAGTTGAAAAATAATGTAAACAACAGTTTTATATGTTGTTGTTGTTTTTACTGTAATGTTTCGGTAAGTATAGCAGTACATGAGAAGAACCATCTATCTTCTAGAAGGACCACCAGTTTTCAAACACAGGAAGTCCTGCAGGCTTATAGAAGTTTGTGTCTAACCCTGCATCAAGAGTTACAAGTTCCATGAAATTCCATCTTGTAGTTTCAGGAGTAGTTCTCACAAGTTTTCTTATATAACTTTATGTAAACAAAGATGGCGGCTGGCAGCCATGCTTGAAATCAAAATGAACTTTGGTTAGTACCAACTACTTGTTTTGCCATTCATTTTGGTAAAGGTTCCAAATCAATATCACTTACGGTTTTTGAGAAGTAGTCACTACAAAATCGCATTTTTTTAAATCTATTTTTAGCCGTGACGGCCATACTGAATTTCCGGCGACCTCAAATTTTGCTAGGATCAACTTGACATGAAGAGCAACCTTCCTGTGAAGTTTCATGAAAATCTGTCGTTTCAAACTGTCAAGTAGTTTCAGAGTAGTAGTCGCCACAAGTTTTTCCTATATAACTCTATGTAAACAAAGATGGCCGCCAGCATGTTCGACATCGAATCAAAATGAATCTTGGTTAGGACCAAGTACATGTAGCACCAGTCATTTTGGTAAAGATTCCAATTCAATATCACTTACATTTATTGAGAAGTAGTCGCCAAAAAGTCGCATTTTTAAAATCTATTTTTAGTAGTGGCATCTTGAATTTCCTACCGATCTGAAATTTTGCTAGGATCAACTAGACATCAAGAGCAACATTCCTGTCGAGTTCCATGAAATTTCAACAAAAATTCCAGAGGAGTAGTCGCCACAAGTTTTTCCCATAACTCTACGTAAACAAAGATGGCCACTGGTGGCCATGTTTGACATCCAATCAAAATGAACTTTGGTTAGGATCAACTACATGTCATGACAGTCATTTTGGTAAAGGTTCCAAATCAATATCACTTATGGTTTTTGAGAAGTAGTCGCCACAAAATCACATTTTTAAAGTCTTTTTTTTTGCCGTGGCGGTCATCTTGAATTTTCGGCCGACCTGAATTTTTGCTAGGATCAACTAGACATCAAGAGCAACATTCCTGCGAAGTTTCATGAAAATCCGAACAGTAGTTGCAGAGGAGTAGGAACCACAAAAAAAAGTTTACAGACAGACGGACGCCGCACCACGGCATAAGCTCTGCTGATCTTTGATCAGTCAAGCGAAAAACTTGAATATAAAACTTTAATGTAAATTAACATAGTGCCAAAAGTAGGTCAAGTTAATTCATATTGACCTAATTTTCATTGAAACATTCCGCCGTCATGTAGTTATAAACATTTGTACATTTTGAAAGCTGTATTAAGGCATCTGGTGTTGAAGAAATGGACTTAACCAAAAAATTGATAGTATCAAACTTGAATGTAATACTTGAATGTAAATTAACAAAGTGTAAAATGTAGGTCATTTATATTGACCTGATTTGGGTGCAAACTTCACATGGATGATCCTTAAATGAATGCTTTTTAGAATTATTAAAATAAGGTCAGCGCGACAACCAAGATGGCCGCCATTACCACATATGGTTGAAACCTTAAAAAATCTTCTCAAGAACCGCTGGACAGATTTCAACAGTTTTACTTTTAAAATAATCGCCAACTTCTAGACTATCAGATTTGTTCAAATGAAGTCCCCAGGGTCAAAAATGGCCGTGCCCCTTGGATCCAAAGTTTGGATGTTGAGATTTTGCATGTTTTTCATATAGACATATAGGAAAAAACTTTAAAAAATCTTCTTCTCTGAAACCACAAGGCACAGAGCTCTCATGTATTACATGTAGCATCAGCTTTATATGGTCCTCTACTATTACTGAGTTTGTTCAAATGGTGACCCTGGGGTCAAATCCCCCCCCACTTGGGGGTGTCCCAGTTTTACATAGACTTATATAGGATTTTTTTTTAAAATCTTCTTCTCGGAAACTACAAGAGCCAGAGGTTTGATATTTTGCTTTTACTATAAGCTTATGGTTCTTCAACAAGTTAATTCAAATGGTGACCCTCGGGTCACGTTTGGCCGAGCCCAAGGGTCACATGTTTTACATAGACATGTATAGGGAAAAACTTAAAAAATCTTCTTCTCTGAAACTGCATGAGCCAGAGGTTTAATATTTTGCATTTGCTATAAGCTTATGGTCCTCTACCAAGTTTCACATTTGGCCCCACCTCAGGGGGTCACAGTTTTACATAGGCTTGTATAGGGAAAAACTGAGAAAAAAACTTCTGGAACCACATGGCACAGATCTCTCATGTATTACATGTAGCATCAGCTTATGGTCCTCTACTAAGTTTGTTCAAATGGTGACCCTGGGGTCAAATGGTTCTTCACCAAGTTTGTTCATTTGGCCGAGCCCAAGGGTCACATGTTTTACATAGACATGTATGGGGAAAAAGTCTACCAAGTTTGTTTAAATGGTGACCCTGGACTGTCAAATTTGGCCGCGCCCCGGGGGTCATAGTTTTACAGACTTATTATATTTAGGGGGGGAAAAAAAGTCTTCTCTGAAACTGCAAGAGCCAGAGGTTTAATATTTTGCATTTACTATAAGATTATGGTCCTCTACCAAGTTTGTTCAAATGGTGACAATGGGGTCAAATTTGACCCAGCCCCGTGGGTCACAGTTTTACATAGACTTATATAGGAAACACATTAAAGTCTTCTTCTCACGAACTACAAGAGCCACAGGTTTAATATTTTGCATTTACTATACTCTTATGGTCTTTTACCAATTTTTTAGCTCTACTGGCCGAAGGCCAGCAGAGCTTATGGGATGCTGAGTTGTCCGTCGTCCGTCCGTCCGTCGTCCGTCCGTTGTTAACTTTTGTCTCGTTAAGACGATAGGGCCTTCATTTTTCATCCGATCTTTACCAAACTTTAACAGGTTGTTAATATCATTGAAAGCTCGGATGAGTTCGAAAACAAGCCAGATCGGACAAGTAACAGCGGAGTTATGGCCCTTGATTTAGTTAATAATGCTATATTGCTAAATTTTGCCTCGTTAAGACGATAGGGCCTTCATTTTTCTTCCTATCTTTACCAAACTTTACCACATTGTTAATATCAATGAAAGCTCGGACAAGTTCGAAAACCAGCCAGATCGGACCAGTATCAGCGGAGTTGTAGCCCTTGATTTAGTTAAAAATGCTATATTTTGCATCGTTAAGACGATAGGGGCTTCATTGTTCATCCGATCTTTACCAATCTTTATCAGATTGTTAATGTCCTTGAAAGCTCGAACAAGTTTGAAAACCAGCCATATCGGACCAGTAACAGCGAAGTTATGGCCCTTGATTTAGTTAAAAATGCTATATTTTGCCTCGTTAAGACGATAGGGGCTTCATTGTTCATCCGATCTTTACCAAACTTGATCAGATTGTTAATATCAATGAAAGCTTGGACAAGTTCAAAAACCAGCCATATCGGAATAGTAACAGCGGAGTTATGGCCCTTGATTTAGTTAAAATGCTATATTTTGCCTCGTTAAGACTATAGGGGCTTCATTGTTCATCCGATCTTTACCAAACTTTATCAGATTGTTAATATCAATGAAAGCTCAGACAAGTTCGAAAACCAGCCATATAGGACCAGTAACATCGGAGTTATGGCCCTTGATTTACTTCAAAATGATATATTTTGCCTCGTTAAGATGATAGCGCCTTCATTTTTCATCCGATCTTTACCAAACTTCATGAAATTGTTAATGTCTATGAAAGCTCGTTTAAGTTCTAAAACCAACCAGATCGGACCAGTAACAGCGGAGTTATGGCCTTTGATTTTGTTAAAAATGCTATAATATGCCTCGTCATACGATAGGGCCTTCATTTTGCATCTGATCTTTGCCAAACTTTACCAGATTTTACAACTGTCTTTTTTTATATTATTATTAATTTTATTTTAATTATTATAATTTTTTTTTTAATTTTTTTTTTTTTAATTGTTTTTTTGTTGTTGTTTTTTTAATTATTATGTTGTTTTTTTTTCATATTTTTTTTTTTAAAATTATTCCTTTTTTTTCATAATTTTTTTTTTTTTTTTTTTTTTAGCTCTATGTTGGACCAGACCAGTAACAGAGGAGTTATGGCACTTGATTTAGTTAAAAATAAATGCTATATTTTGCCTCGTTAATACGGTATGGCCTTCATTTTTCATCTGATCTTTACCAAACTTTACCAGATTCTTTAGTTATGGCCCTTGATTTAGTCAAAAAGCTGTTTTTTTGCCCGAAACTTTCAAAAAAACGTAAATGGCAGTCACTCGCTTCATTGATGTTATAAGAGCCATGTTAGCCAGTAGAGCATCCACAGGCCCTCTTGGGCCTCTTGTTTCAAATGGTGACTGTGGAGTCACATTTGACCCCGCCCCAGTGGTCACATTTGACCCCGCCCCGGGGTCATGTTTTACATAGACTTGTATACGGAAAAACTTAAAAAATCTTTTTCTCTGAAACCAAAGCTCTCATGTATTACATACAGCCCTGGGGTCACATTTGGCCCTCCCCCAGATGTTACACTCTAGCACCTTCATTTTGTATTTGATATTTACCAAACTTTGTCAGTGTCTTTATATCAATGTTGTTATACACAACAGAGCCCACATTTCTTTAACAATCTTAAACCAAACTTGCACAGATTGTATATGACCATAAGATTTCAAAGAAGTTTGATAATGTGCCAGTATTCAGGTGATCGATTTAGGACCATATTGGCACTCTTGTTTCAGTACTAAAGCTTGCTATGTACTGTATCCCATGTTTCATGGTGTTGGTGCCTTTTTCAGTACAATAGCTTGCTGTGTACTGTATCCCATATTTCATGGTGTTTGTGCCTTTTTCAGTTCTGAAACTTTCTGTGTACTGTATCCAATGTTTGATGGTTTTGGTGTCTTTTTCAGTACTAAAGGAGCCTGAGCGTAACCTGCTGTGTGCTGTTTGTGATGCTGGCTTTAAGACTGCCTGGGATCTGTGTCAGCACTGCCAGGAGGAACATGGCATAGCCATATTTAAAGAACAGACTGTTCAGGTAGGAGGTGTTATTAAAGGAATGAGTCTCAAAGTACATATTTTATTAAGACAATCCCTACAGGTACTTAAAGAGTAAATGCAAAATAAAGGGTTTTTCATCTGCTTAAAGATAATGGGACTTCAAAGGTTAATAATCACTGATTATTTTAAATTCCCTACTCACAACTAATACAATTATATATTAATTACTAAAACAAATTTAATTACGAATACATCATCTTTAATAAAGATGTACATGGCATGGAACAGAATGTAGATTACAGGGATAATTATGTTCACCTTGTGGGTGGGTCCTTGGCCGAATGGTTATAGTCTCTGCCTTAATCACTTGCCTCTCACTGCTGTGGGTTCGAGCCCTTATGGGAATAGGAATCTTTATGCGAGGAAGCTATCCAGCTCGCTTGTGGAACATTGGTGGTTCCACCCAGGTGCCCACCCATGCAAGGAAATTGACGAGAGATGCTTTCATCAATGGAAGGAAGAAAGTCACCATATGACCTTATGATGACTATAAAATCTAATTCAATGTTTTTCTTGTGTGTCTGAACAATCTGCATCACAAAGATGTATTTTCTTTTCATTTGGAATAATAACATGCCTTCTGTATTTCAGGAAGCCCTGGAGCAGTCAACTTCAGAGGTGAATGGGGAGAAGGATAAAGACTGAATATGTGGGATGAGAATGTAAATAGTATGAAATGCAGCATGGTGAACAGGGTGAATACCAGTCTGGCTTTAGTTTGGCAGTTTTGACACCAATCTGCATACCAGTCTATATCATCTAGCTTGGTCATTTTGATACCAGTCTGGATCTACATGTAGCTCGACAGATTTGATACCAGTCTGTATCTAGCTTTGCAGTTTTGGTACCAGTCTGGATCTAGATTGGCAGTTTTGATACCAGTCTGCATCTGAATTCGCAGTTTTAATACCAGTCTGGATCTCTATATCTAGCTTGGCAGTTTTGGTACCAGTCTGGATCTAGCTTGGCAGTTTTGGTACCAGTCTGCATCTGATTTCGCAGTTTTGATACCAGTCTGGATCTACATGTAGCTTGGCAGTTTTGATATAGGAATAGGGCCACTGCAGATCCCTTTGGAGGGGTAGGCAGAGGGGTAGAATCCCCCCAAATTCATGCTCATTAAAGGTCTTCATCATGATCCCTGCATTGTTTCAGGTGCTATCTCGCTCGCATCAAAAGAGCAGTGGCAGAAAAACAATAACGTGGCTCTAGCGTAAATGGAGTTTCTACGATAGAATTTGCAGCAACTCCGGGTGAGAAGGTTCTAGGCCCATTTTCTATATTTTATCCAGATGTACATGGAAGATGAGCCTGGCATGTTCATGCCTGTTAGGCGCCATATAACCTTTTCATGTGTTGGTGCGCCTTAAAACCCCAATTCAATCAGTCTATATGTAGCTACCAGTCTGGATCTAACTTGGCAGTTTTGAAAATACAAAATAATATGGAAAAGTGGAACAGTGGATCACAACTGCAAAGTTCGCAGGTTTCATTTACCAAATAAATAATGCATACTCGGTTCAGTAAAACAGCTTTATATATACTAAATTATTAATCATAAATTTGTTCACGTCTGCCCGACTTGACTCGGATATAGTAATCACTTGCAAGTTGTCACGAGTCTTGCTTCAAAATTAATTATAAACCGAGGGTCCTTACATTAGCATCAAGAACTGACTGGGATCATCACGTAGCAGTTTCTATTGATAACATTATTTGATAGCAAAGTATGTGCCAAGAAGGACTGAATTTCAAAAGGTGTTTCTTATGTCTTAAGGTAAAAATCTATGAGACTGGTTCAGAGGTCACCATCAGTGAGACTGGTTCAGTGATTGCCATCAATGAGACTGGTTTGGAGTTTACCAACAATGAGACTGGTTCAGTGATTGTCATCAGTGAGACTGGTTTGGAGTCTCCAACAATGAGACTGGTTCAGTGATTGCCATCAGTGAGACTGGTTAGGAGTTTGCCAGACAATGAGACTGGTTCAGAGATTACCAAGCTGAGAGTTTTCTCTTTGTTTTTTTTATGGACTTCTACATTCAGTGATTGAGAGACATTTTTTGACTTAGTCTTGTATGCCAATTATATGAAAATACAAGTCGTTATTATTGCATTCATTTTGTACATTCACCCTCATTCCTCAATATCATCTGGTTCAGTGATATTCATGTAATTATGCGTGTAATTTGTACAATCATTTTCTTTTCATCATTTCGTGTTAAGGTGGTCATCAGTTTGTATATGCTGCCCGACACAAAACCTGATACACGGCATATAATGTCACTGGTGTGCTTCATCTGCTGGTATGCCAGTCTATAACTACCACAGAAAACCCCACTCAAACGTGTATTCACTGTTGGTCATTCTAGGATAGTAAAGATGCTGCATCAAAAACTGTTCGGGATTCCACTGGAAGCTTGACTTGTCAAGTGAGAAAGTGGCACTTCTTATGAATAGCAAAAGGCATAGGGTACTGGTTATATCCAGGGAAAATGGGGTGGTCTGCCTCTGCCACTAAAAAATTGATTGTCATATATGGCCTTACAAGTGCTAAAAAGGACGTAAAATCATTGAAACAAACACTTTGGCATTGCAGTTTTTTGGACACCAAGTCACTACAAGTCTGTGTGTTGTAGTGTTGTCACTACAAGTCTGTATGTTGTACTGTTGTTAGATCATTCATAGTTTAATTAACATCGACTCTCCATCCGTCTGTCTGCGGGAGTGGCACTAATAATGTGTATAGTCGTAGAGCAACAATACGTTAGCGTAACTATATGCGTTATAAAGGGCTGGTTTCCATACATGTATACTAGGACTGATATGACAAGTATTGAAGTGCTATAGGTGTGATTTCTTGGGGTTTCAGTTATGTACGTCTCAATTTGTTATCATAATGGTTACATATATATAGGGGTTTATATGTTTGTACAAATTAATACTGTTGAAGTCTTGAATTTGTAGCATAAGAATTTCTTTCCAGGTAATTCACATGTATCATATGAGTAACAGGATACAATTTTTCCGTTGTTTAATCATATAATGTAAATTTATGTGATAATTCTTAATATTGTGAAAGAAAGCTTCCTTAAAAGGACGCACGGCGGTCTCAACTTGACGTACTTAACAAGCATTAAAATTAACACCCCAGTTTATATTAATCGTGTATCATTTTCACGTGTATCATTTTCACTTTAACCTGCTTGGATATATTTTAAATAAATGGAAAAGATTGGGAGTTTTTAAATTTGTCTTTGTTATTCTACCATGGGTTTAAATATAATATTGGTTTAATATAATCTGTAATATCCAAAAATGATTTGCTGTGAACTATTCAAATAATTTATTAATAATAATTGTCCAATATGCTTGACACCACAGGTTTCAGGATTGCCGTGAGTCCTTTTAAGTTTACCTGCACGATAAAATCCTGGTCATGTTAATCGGACTATTAGACTTGTGTGTGTTATTTACATGAACATGGAAATACGTATGTAAAGTTAAATGTGATATCTGTAATTCCAAATTCCTTTATGTACCAAATTACGGTATCAGTTATAACTATCATTCTGTAATACTTCAAGGTTGAACATGTAAACAGAGAAATCTTGTATAGACAATTGATATAAAAAATTTCCATATGTATATAAACAATTAGAAATTGCTCACGATATGGGAATTTACCTCTAAATGTTCAAGTCAAATACAGAGAAAAATAGTATCAGACTTGCCCGAACATGAATGACATTTCATTGTCTTTTCTTCATTTTATTTGTGGGTATTTTGCATTCATCTTATCTTTTTTGTATAATAAAAGATGATTTGTTATAAATGTCCATCACGGAAAGTCGTGGCTTTGGAGGGGAAGGCAGAGAGGTAAAACCCCCCTCAATTTCATGTTCATTTTATCATTTTTTGTCCATGCTCATTAAAGGTCTTCATCATGACCCCTGCATTGTTTCAGGTGCCATCTCACTCATATCACTAGAGCAGTGGCAGAAAAACTATAATGTAGCTCCAGCGTGGAGTGTCTACAATAGAATTTGCAGCAACTCTGCAGATCAGGGTGACAAGGTTCTAGGCCCGTTCTCCATATTTTATCTTGATGTACATGGAGGATGAGCCTGGCATGTTCATTCCTGTTAGGCGCCATATAACCTTTCATGTGTTGGTGCGCCTTAAAACCCCAATTCAATTCAATTTGTGGCTTTAACAGAAATCATGATTCACATCTGACATTCACTTCCCTATAATGATGTACAATTGTTACTTGAACTGAAAATTGTAGAAATAAAGATAATAATACATGTAATATGCCTTTATACCGTTATTTGTTTCCGAAGTATTTTGTCCCAACAACTTGTGTATAAAATGATAACTGTTTCGGTTAGCAAGACAAAGTCTTGTAAGTCAGTGTTGGATGAATATTGGGAATCCTATACATGTACTAAATCAAAGAAATGGTTGAATCAATTTGAATGAAAATGGAGCAATCGTATGTGCTAATCCATGAACCAGTAGAATCAATTTGAATAAAAATTAAAAAATCTATGTACTAATTCTAGTACCAGCAAACTTTATTCGATATCTGAGTAAGGTTTGAGTATCTTTTAGCACATTTGCAACATATTGATCACTTTTTGAAGCATATCTCGGATGTATTTAGAAGGTTTCCATATTGGTTACGTCGCACTAGCATGGCGCCCTTAGATTCCTTCCAAAATGAATTTGCCTTCAAAATCAAAGTAATCATCGAAGTTTAGCAATGTTATTTACTCAATTGCTCAATCTATATTTTGTATATATAGTACTGGTTCTACCCAGGAAAAATGGGGTGCACTGCCTCTACCATAATATAATCAGCCGTCATATGGCCTTACATGTGCTAAAATTGACATAAAACACCATTCAAAAACAAAACAAATCCATGTGTATTGTAAATCACAAAGGTGCAACACAAATCACACATGAGCATGTGTGGCTAATGGCCATATTGTTTACATAGTAACGGTGCACTATTTTCTGTCCCATTGCCTACTGGCTAAGAAAATTTTGAACGTACCGATCTGTCGAAAGGTACGAGGCATGATCCCAAAGAACGATTGGACTGGCCAACTTTGCACGAGGGCGTCTTAGCAGTAACCCTATCTAACATCTGCCGATATACAATTCAACACACACCCCCCTACCTTTAAAATAATATGGTAAATTTCAATAGGCCAAGGTCACCGTGACCTTGACATTGGTTCCTGGTATTTCAACCTCATTATTCTTTATCAAACTTGAGAGAACTTCATTGCTACCAGAATTAGGAAGATCCTAAATATTTTTGGTTCAATATGTAAAGCCGCACTGCAAAAAGCTGTTTCTGCTCAATATTAACCCAACTTTTGCACGGTAGGTAGCTTATATGGAAAGGAAGCTTGGGATTGCATTTGGGGTCACTGGGGTCAAGGTCACTATTACTAACAAGAGGTCAATGACCTTGAAGCTCTACTGATTGATTTTGATTTCAGGAAGAAGTCGCTACAAACTTGTTTTTTGAGAATTTATTTTTAGCCGTGGCGGCCAACTTGAATTTCCGGCCGACCTGAAATTTTGCTAGGATCAATTAGACATCAAGAGCAACATTCCTGCGAAGTTTCATGAAAATCCGTGAAGTAGTTTCAGAGGAGTAGTCGCTACAAGTTTTCATTATATAACTCTATGTAAACAAAGATGGACGCTGACAGCCATGTTTAACATCGAATCAAAACAATTTTCGACAAGGACCAACATCATGTCATGCTGATCATTTTAGAAAAAGTCCCATATCAATTTTTAGCCATGGCGGCCATCTTGAATTTCCGGCCGACCTGAAATTTTGCTAGGATCAATTAGACATCAAGAGGAACATTCGTGTGAAGATCCGTCCAGTAGTTGCAGAGGAGTAGTCGCTACAAGTTTTCATTATATAACTATGTAAACAAAGATGGCCACTGGCAGCCATGTTTAACGTCGAATCAAAATAATGTTCGACTCGGATAACCATCATGTCATGCTGATCATTTTAGAAAAAGTCCCATATCAATATCACTTAAAGTTTTCAAGAAGTAGTCGCTACAAACTTATTTTTTAAAAATCTATTTTTAGCTGTGGTGGCCATCTTGAATTTCTGGCCGAACTGAAATTTTGCTAGGATCAATTAGACATTAAGAGCAACATTCCTGTAAAGTTTCATGAAAATCCTTGAAGTAGTTTCAGAGGAGTAGTCGCCTCAAGTTTTTACTATATAACTATGTAAACAAAGATGGCCGCTAGCGGCCATGTTTAAAGTTGCATCGAAATAAATTTTGACAAAGATCAACATGTCATGCTGATCATTTTAGAAAATGTCCCATATCAATATCACTTACAGTTTTCAAGAAGTAGTCGCTACAAGTTTATTTATTTTAAATCTATTTTTAGCCGTGGCGGCCATCTTGAATTTCCGGCCGACCTGAAATTTTGCTAGGATCAATTAGACATCAAGAGCAACATTCCTGTGAAGTTTCATGAAAATCCGTCAAGTAGTTACAGAGGAGTAGTCGCTACAAGTTTTCATTATATAACTTTATGTAAACAAAGATGGCCGCTGGCAGCCATGTTTAACGTCGAATCAAAACAATTTTCGACAAGGACCAACATCATGTCATGCTGATCATTTTAGAAAAAGTCCCATATCAATATCACTTATAGTTTTCAAGAAGTAGTCGCTACAAACTTGTTTTTTAAAAACCTATTTTTAGATTTGGTGGCCATCTTGGATTTCACATCAACATGAATTTTTGCTAGGATCAACTAGACTTCATGGGCAACATTTCTATAAAGTTTCATGAAAATCCATTCAGTAGTTTCAGAGGAGTAGTCGCTACAAAAAAAAAGTTAACGGACAGACGGACGGACGACGGACACCGCACCACGGCATAAGCTCTGATCAGAAGAGCTAAAAATGGGAAAAATGGTTTCCGCTCAATAACTTTCGTTAGGAATTAGGTATTTTGATGAAACATGCAGGGTAGGTAGCTTATATGGAAAGGAAGCTTGGGGTGGCATTTTGGGTCAAGTTCAAGGTCACTGTTATTAAACAAAAGGTCAATGACCTTGAAGTTCTACTGATAGGTTTTTGATAGCTAGATCACCATTCCTGTAGTGAAAGTAGTTTCAGAGGAGTAGTCGCTACAAGTTTTCATTATATAACTATGTAAACAAAGATGGCCGCTGGCGTCCATGGTTAACGTCAAATCAAAATAATAATTTTTCAAAAAACAAGTTTGTAGCGACTACTTCTTGAAAACTATAAGTGATATTGATATGCGTCTTTTCCTAAAATGATCAGCATGACATGATGTTGATCCTTATCGAAAATTTTTTTGATTCAACGTTAAACATGGCTGCCAGCGGCCATCTTTGTTTAATAAGAGTTATATAATGAAAACTTGTAGCGACTACTCCTCTGAAACTACTTGACGGGTTTTCATGAAACTTCACAGGAATGGTGCTCTTAATGTCTAATTGATCCTAGCAAAATTTCAGGTCAGCCGGAAATTCAAGTTGACCGCCATGGCTAAAAATAGATTTTCAAAATACAAGTATGTAGCGACTACTTCTTGAAAACTATTAGTGATATTGATATGGGACTTTTTCTAAAATGATCAGTATGACATGATGTTGATCCTTGTCAAAAATTATTTTGATTTGACAGAACAGCTAAAAATAGAAAAACTTTCTGCTCAGTACCTTTTGTTTGGAACGAGGTATTGCGTTGAAACTTGCAGGGTGGGTAGCTTATATGGAAAGGAAGCTTGGGATTTCATTTGTGGTCACTGTTACTAAAAATAGAAAAACTGTGTCCACTCAATAACTTGTCAGGAATGAGGTTTTACAGTGTCCACTCAATAACTTGTTAAGAATGAGGTTTTGCGATGAAACTTGCAGGGTAGGTAGCTTATGTGGAAAGGAAGCTTGGGATTGAATCTGGGGTCAAGGACATTGTTTCTAACAAGAGGTCAATGACCTTGAAGCTCTACTGATTGATTTTGATTTCAGGAAGTAGTCGCTACAAGCTTGTTTTTTGAAAATATAATTTTAGCAGTGGCGGCCATCTTGAATTTCCAGCCGACCTGAAATTTTGCTAGGATCAATAAGACATCAAGAGCAACATTCCTGTGAAGTCTCATGAAAATCAGTCGCGTAGTTTCAGAGTAGTAGTCGCTACAAGTTTTCATTATATAACTATGTAAACAAAGATGGCCGCTGACAGCCATGTTTAACATCGAATCAAAATAATTTTTGACAAGGACCAACATCATGTCATGCTGATCATTTTAGAAAACGTCCCATATCAATATCACTTATAGTTTTCAAGAAGAAGTCGCTACAAACTTGTATTTTGAAAATCTATTTTTAGAAATGGCGGCCATCTTGAATTTCCGGCCGACCTGAAATTTTGCTAGGATCAATAAGACATCAAGAGCAACATTCGTGTGAAGTTTCATGAAAATCCGTCAAGTAGTTCCAGAGGAGTAATCGCTACAAGTTTTCATTATATAACACTATGTAAACAAAGATGGCCACTGGCAGCCATGTTTAACGTCGAATCAAAATAATGTTCGACTCGGATAACCATCATGTCATGCTGATCAATTTAGAAAAAGTCCCATATCAATATCACTTATAGTTTTCAAGAAGAAGTCGCTACAAACATTTTTTAAAAATCTTATTTTAGCTGTGGCGGCCATCTTGAATTTCTGGCCGATCTGAAATTTTGCTAGGATCAATTAGACATTAAGAGCAACATTCCTGTAAAGTTTCATGAAAATCCTTCAAGTAGTTTCAGAGGAGTAGTGGCTACAAGTTTTCATTATATAACTCTATGTAAACAAAGATGGCCGCTGGCAGTCATGTTTAACGTCGAATCAAAACGATTTTCGACAAGGACCAACATCATGTCATGCTGATCATTTTAGAAAAAGTCCCATATCAATATCACTTACAGTTTTCAAGAAGTAGTCGCTACAAACTTGTTTTTTAAAACTACTTGACGGATGTTCATGAAACTTCACAGGAATGTTGCTCTTGATGTCTAGTTGATCCTAGACTACTTCCTGAAATCAAAATCAATCAGTAGAGCTTCAAGGTCATTGACCTCTTGTTAGATTTGGCGGCCATTTTGGATTACACATCAATATGAATTTTTGCTAGGATCAACTAGACTTCATGGGCAACATTTCTGCAAAGTTTCATGAAAATCCATTCAGTAGTTTCAGAGGAGTAGTCGCTACAAAAAAAAGTTTACGGACAGACAGAAGGACGGACGACGGACACCGCACCACGGCATAAGCTCTGCTGATCTCTGATCAGTCGAGCTAAAAATAGAACAATGATTTCCGCTCGGAAAACCTGTTTTTTGTGGAATTTCCACGTTTCTTTTTCTTGATTATTAGGTAAACAGTTCAGGAGTTATTGCCCTTGACTGATAAAAATAAAGGCAAGATCCGGAGGTGTCTGTATGTATGTCATACATACAGACACCCAAGAAACCTGCACATGAATGAATGAATGAATGAATGGTGTTTTACGGCACGTCGACACATAAATAGGTCATATTGTGCGCAAAAATCTATGGAAAAAGAAGTATTAATTAAAAATTAATGCAAATATATAAAGATAAAACTATTAAAAAATAAGGGATGATCAGGTGTAATATAAACTATGTATGTAAATCAACAAATGCCCGTCAACGGGTATATAAACAAGTAAATATATATATGAACACATTACAATGATTTATATAGTCTGATCTCTTTCAGGAAATCTAAAACAAGACTAAAATCTACAGTATCAAATAACTCTTTCATAGTATTAACATTGTAGTACCTTTGACGCATAGGATCAAAGTCTACACATTCCAATAAGATGTGTTTGACCGTTAATGGTGCAAAGCAGGGTATACATTCTGGTAATTGCTCACCTTGTAATAAATATGAATGAGTATAACGTGTATGCCCTATCCTGCACCGGGCTAGGATAACTTCCTCTCGACGAATGGGTCTAGTAGAAGAACGCCATTCTCCGAGTAACGGTTTAATTGAATGGAGTTTATTGTTAACTGACAAATCCCAAGCAGTTTGCCAAGAGTTACGAATATATGTGTTAATACAACTTTTAAAATCAGTATAAGGTAATTTGGTATTAGATATATGTAAATCTAATGCTGCCTTAGCAGCACTATCAGCTCTATCATTACCACGTATTCCAACATGGCTTGGAAGCCAGCAGAAAATAATAACATTATCAATTATAAGAGAATTGTACTTTTCTAAAAGTTGAAGCACAACTGGGTTATCATGTTTCATATTACCCAGTGCTTGAAGAGATGAAAGGGAATCAGAAAAGATTACAAAATGGTCATCATCAGATTCCTGAATATAATTTAAGGCAAGTTCAATTGCCTTAAGTTCAGCTGAAAAGATAGAGGCCTTGTCAGGCAGGCGGCTCTTTATGCTGTGCTTGTGAACAGCTGCTGCAGCTACCTTATCTCCATCTTTAGAGCCATCTGTGTAGATATGTTGAAAGTCACTGTATTTCGATATAATTTCATTAAATTTGCTTTGAAAGACAGTAGGGTCTGTACTGGATTTGTTATTATTACAAAGATCAAAAATAATTGTTGGAGTTTCCAAAGTCCACGGTGGAATTTGTGGTACTTTGTACTTGGCAATCAAATTTAGGTCGATTTCAGTGTCTCTTAATTTTGGTTTAATACGAAGACCAAATGGTCGAATGGCCTTCGGTTTTCGATCAAAAAGAGGTTCACAACTAGGATTAAAAACATTATCGAAAGTTGGGTTTGAAGGGTTAGACTTTAATTTATTGGCGTATTGAAGAGCTAATTTGTCTCGTCTATGAGACAGTGATGGTTCATTGGCTTCAACATACAGACTTTCGGCTGGTGATGTACGAAAGGCACCTGAGGCGAGTCGTAATCCTTGATTATGTATAGGGTCGAGCATCTGCAAGTACGACTTGCGAGTCGATCCATATACTATTGAGCCGTAGTCCAGCTTGGATCTGATAAGAGATCTGTAAAGTCGCAAGAGGACTTTTCGATCTGCTCCCCAATTAGTGTTTGCAACAACTTTAAGTAAGTTAAGAGCTTTAAGGCATTTGGCCTTCAAGTATTTAAGGTGTGGTATAAACGTTAATTTACGGTCGAAAATAAGACCAAGGAATTTTGTCTCATCCGCTACTGGTATTGGTGACCCATCCAGTGTTAGATGAGGGTCTTCATGATGTTTACGAAGTTGACAAAAGTGCATACAATTAGTTTTAGATTTAGAAAATTTAAAACCATTTTCATCAGACCAGGTCTGAAGTTTATTGAGACATTGTTGTAATTGTCTCTCGATAGTATTCATGTTTTTTGCACGATAACATATAACAAAGTCGTCAACATATAGCGAACAATCCACACCTGGATTGATGCATTTTACTATACTGTTAATCTTTATATTAAAAAGTGTGACAGATAGTATGCTGCCCTGTGGAACACCCATCTCCTGTTCATGAATATCAGAGAGGGTTGAACCCATTCGGACACGAAATTGTCTATCATCTAAGAATTTCTCTATAAAAATGGGTAATCGGCCTCTAAGGCCAATGTCATGTAGATCATTCATAATACCGTACTTCCATGCAGTATCATAAGCTTTCTCCAAGTCAAAAAATACAGCGACTAAATGTTCTTTTTTTATGAAAGCTTCCCTAATAAACGATTCAAATCGTATGAGATTGTCTGTTGTGCCTCGTTGGCGCCAGAATCCACTTTGATACTTTGTTATCAGTTTGTTGGACTCCAGGTACCAAACGAGTCTCTCATTAATCATTCGTTCCATGGTTTTACATATACAACTCGTTAAAGCGATTGGGCGATAATTTATTGGGTCCGTATGATCCTTTCCAGGTTTGGGGACTGGAATAACGATTGCTTCCCGCCAAGAATCGGGGAAGATTCCAGTCACCCAAACCTTATTAAATATATCAAGAAGGGTAGAGAGACAGGATTCAGGTAAATGTTTTAGTAATTGATAATGGATATCATCAGGACCAGCTGATGTATCATGAGCCTTTTTAAGGGACTCTCGAAGTTCTTTGAGAGTGAATAGTTTATTGTATTTTTCGAAGTTTTTCGACTTGAAGTTCAGCTTCTTCTGTTCTTTTTGTTTCTTATTTTTCAGAAAATTTGGTTGACAATTTTCAGAAGAAGAATTTTTTGAAAAAGTTTCTGCCAAAGTGTTTGTAATATCTTTGACAGATGTTATATCTCCATTATCTGTTTTAAGATGATTTACAGAACTAGAATTACCTTTACCACTTATTTTCCGGACCATGTCCCATGTCTTCTTAAGAGATGAGCGAGAATTCAGCCTAGAGACGTAAGATCTCCAGGATTTCCTCTTGCTATCCTTAATAGTACGACGGGCTTTCTAAAGTTATCTAAATTTGTTTGAGTTGGCCGCAAGTTAAAATGATTTAATGCAGCTTTACGATCGCTGACTGCCTTTTTGCAGTCATCGTCGTACCATGGTTTATGTGGGCGTTTAGGATTTGCCGAGGTTTTTGGAATGGTTTGATCAGCTATATCGTGAAGAGTTTTGGTAAAAAGAGCAGTTGCGTCTTCGACATCCTCGAAAATGGAAGGCTTTAATTGTTCCTCGCAAAGAGATTGAAACGTAGTCCAATCAGCCTTGCGAAGTTTCCATCGTTGCGTTTTTTCGAGAAGTGGAGGGCCGATATTTTCAAGAAATATGGGGAAGTGGTCA
This sequence comes from Cyrtodaria siliqua, assembly GCA_037043455.1. Classification (NCBI taxonomy): domain Eukaryota; kingdom Metazoa; phylum Mollusca; class Bivalvia; order Adapedonta; family Hiatellidae; genus Cyrtodaria; species Cyrtodaria siliqua. The sequence goes on from JAWPHD010009548.1 coordinate 56,602, forward strand.
CTTCCACAGAGGTCGTCTCCAACACTCCACGAAAAATCCATCAAAAGTGTTGGATCGCATATGGTTAAATCAATGGAAGAATGAGAGCCTGTAGCAGGATGTAAGTAAGTATGTGACTTATTATTAAAAAAACACAAATTGTTTTTGGCTAAGAAATCCTCAATTTTCTTGCCTTTATCGTTTATATCTTTACAACCCCAGATGTAGTTGTGTGCATTAAAATCGCCCAAGAGTATAAAAGGTGATGGCAATTGTGCAGCTAGGTGATTTAGATCTTTAGGGTCTAGTGAAGAACTAGGTGGTAAATATAAGGAACATATTGTTATGACTGTGCATAGTAACACTGACCGCAATAGTATGCAAATTTGTTTTCAACGGAACAGGTCTGTGAGGAATGTTTCGATTAACGATTATCGAAACTCCACCAGTGGCCTTGTCCCCGGTATCACAAATATGATTGTATAGTGAGTATTGTTTAAAAGATACCTTATCACTTGTCTTCAAGAATGTTTCTTGAAGACAAAAGGCAATAGGGTTGTGTTCATTTAAAATTAAGCTGATTTCATCATAATTTGGTTTCAAACCTCGATAATTCCATTGAATGATCTTATTAGTTTTACCCATTATTTAGCGCTAAGGCGATTTTTAATTTTGTTTTTATTTTTTGGCCTTAGAAATTTTATAACCGAAAAGGTGGTTTTGGAGATCTAGTTATTAATGCCATTAATTTTGGTCTCTTCTTAGCAGTCAGATGAGAGGCAACCTTTGCCACAAATCTGTAAAAGGATCACCCAAGGAATATTTTCAGGATATTTAGAGGATATTTGTTGTTTTGGAGTGAATAACAGATTTTATTTCATCGAGAAGTATGAAAACTTTTCACGAATGCGAAGAACGAGAGGTTGCCGCAAGGAACATGCACGTGAAGTGTTTAAGAATTTTGTATGCTGGTTTCGGGATGTAGTTTGAAATATAAATTTACAGGGTTCGTATGCACCTGGAGAAGTCATGGAAAACGAGTTTTGTCTGGAAAAGTCATGGTAAACGAGTTTTGTCGTTTTGTCTGGAAAAGTCATGGAAAACGAGTTTTGTCTGGAAAAGTCATGGAAAACGATTTTTGCAGATTTTGTCATGAAAACCTGGAATTTCAAAATTTCTCCTTGAAAACAACTATAAGCGTGAGAAAATACACAAGAAACATAATTTACGCCAAAACTATAGGCGAAAATGAAAATACACAAGAAACATAATTTACGCCAAAACTATAGGCGAAAATGAAAATACACAAGAAACATAATTTACGCCAAAACTATAGGCGAAAATGAAAATACACAAGAAACATAATTTACGCCAAAACTATGGGCGAAAATGAAAATACACAAGAAACATAATTTACGCCAAAACTATAGGCGAAAATGAAAATACACAAGAAACTTAATTTAAGCCAAAACTATAGGCGAAAATACACAAGAAACATAATTTACGCCAAAACTATAGGCGAAAATGAAAATACACAAGAAACATAATTTATGCCAAAACTTTACTGCGAAAATGAACGCTTAAAATCGGTACGAAACAGATACCGGATAAATTGTCAGAGGTCGCACCGTTACATTTGGCATTTTCGGATTTTAAAGCTGTCGGCGTGACCTTCATGCATGAAATAATTGAAAAAAACTAAAAACGATGAGTAATTGTAAGCGTCAGTGCATATACAACGTGAAATGGGACAGAGGAACAGTATAGCGCATGGCTAAGGCCTTTTAAATTTGACAAATGTAAAGCTCTGTGCATAGTGTGTGACAAGTTGATCGATTTATCAAACATGGGGGAAGCTGCTTTGAAGTCTCATAAGAAAATATATCATGGAAAACTGAAATTTGTCATGGAAAAGTCATGGAATTTGTTTGATGAAAAAGAGTATGAACCCTGATTTACAACGTAGCAAAGTCTCATTTATTTTGGAGAAATTGGGTTTCTTTCTCCTTCCAAATACAACTACATGAAATTCAAATTGCCTCTGAATAGTCGCCATCTTGAATTTTGGAATATTGTCGAAAAAACAAGAGGTCAATGACCTTGAAGCTCTACTGATAGATTTTGATAGCTAGATCAGCATTCCTGTGAAGTTTCATAAAAATCTGTCAAGTAGTTTCGGAGGAGTAGTCGCTACAAGTTGAAGTTTTTACTATATAACTCTAGGTAAACAAAGATGGCCACTGGCAGCCATGTTCAATGTCGAATCAAAATAAGTTTCGACAAGGATCAACATCTTGTCATGCTGATAATTTCAGAAAAAGTCCCATATCAATATCACTTACAGTTTTCAAGAAGTAGTCGCTACAAAATTGTTTTTAAAAATCTATGTTTAGCCGTGGTGGCCATCTTGAATTTCCGGCCGACCTGAAATTTTGATAGGATCAACTAAACTATCAAGAGCAACGTTCCTGTGAAGTTTCATGATGCGACCTGAAATTTTGCTAGGATCAACTAGACTATCAAGAGCAACATTCCTGTGAAGTTTCATGAAAATCCGCCAAGTAGTTTCAGAGGAGTAGTCACTACAAATTTTTACTGTACAAACTCGTAAACAAAGATGGCCACTGGCGCCCATGTTAAATGTCCAATCAAAATAATTTTCGACAAGGATCAACATCATGTCATGCCGATCATTTTAGAAAAAGTCCCATATCAATATCACTTACAGTTTTCAAGACGTAGTCGCTACAAACTTTTTTTAAACAAGAGGTCAATGACCTTGAAGCTCTACTGATTGATTTTGATTTCAGGAAGTAGTCGCTACAGACTTGTTTTTTTATAAATTATTGTTAGCCCTGGCGGCCATCTTGAATTTCCAACCGACTTGAAATTTTGCTAGGATCAATTAGACATCAAGAGCAACATTCCTGTGAAGTTTCATGAAAATCCGTCAAGTGGTTTCAGAGGAATAGTCGCTACAAGTTTTCATTATATAACTCTATGTAAACAAAGTTGGCCGCTGACAGCCATGTTTAACATCGAATCAAAAAACGATTTTTAAAAAGGACTAACATCATGTCATGCTGATCATTTTAGAAAAAGTCCCGTATCAATATCACTTATAGTTTTCAAGAAGTAGTCGCTACAAACTTGTATTTTGAAAATCTATTTTAAGCCATGGCGGCCATCTTGAATTTCCGGCCGACCTGAAATTTTGCTAGGATCAATTAGACATCAAGAGCAACATTCCTGTGAAGTTTCATGAAAATCCGTCAAGTAGTTTCAGAGGAGTAGTCGCTACAAGTTTTCATTATATGACTCTATGTAAACAAAGATGGCCACTGGCAGCCATGTTTAACGTCGCTGGCCATCTTGAATTTTAGGCCAACCTGATTTTTACTTAGGACCAACTAGACATCTAGAGCAATATTCCTATATTCCTAAATATTATGATTTATTATGCAACATTATAATCTCATTCCATTTGATCCTACTCTAAAGAATATATTTTTTTCAAGCTTATAAAAATGTCATGTTACCAAAAAGTTTAATTATAAAACTGTATCAATTAAATCCCTTACAACATCAACCTTAGTATATCCTCTAATCACACTGTGTAACAGAAATGGAATGGTCTGTATTCAGAAATATAGCAGGTGTGTGACCAGGTCAAACACAGGTCATGTTATGCAATTTCTCCTGAGAATTATGTTACTTTCTCAGTAGATTTGCTCGTCCGAGGTTTATATAGGTGGAAAATCAGAATTAAAATAAAATCTTAAAATCCTACCATTTGTTTTCAGTCTTTTTCTGAGAGTCAAAATAAAAAAGAGACTAAATCCTTACCCTTCTATGAATGTATAATGGACTGTCCTTTTAATTTGGACCAGTCCATTTGTAGTACAAAGGGGTGTTTCGATCAAATGACTGATGAGCACGAAGACAGTTAAACCCTGATCAGCCTGCAAGATGTCGTGCCAGTCATTTTGCTAAAGGTTCCAAATCAACATCAATTATGCTTTTTGAGAAGTAGTCACCACAAAATCACATTTTTTAAATCTATTTTTAACCACTGCGGCCATCTTGAATTTCCGGCCGACCTGAAATTTTGGTAGGATCAATAACACATCAAGAGCAACATTCCTGTGAAGTTTCAAGAAAATCCATCGAGTAGTTACAGAGGAGTAGTCGCTACAAGTTTTAACAAGATAACTCTATGTAAACAAAGATGGCCACTGTCAGCCATGTTTAACATCGAATCAAAAAGATTTTCGACAAGGACTAACATCATGTCATGCTGATCATTTTAGAAAAAGTCCCATATCAATATCACTTATAGTTTTCAAGAAGTAGTCGCTACAAACTTATTTTTTTAAAAATCTATTTTTAGCTCTGGCAGCCATCTTGAATTTCTGGCCGACCTGAAATTTTTCTAGGATCAATTAGACATCAAGAGCAACATTCCTGTAAAGTTTCAATCCGCCAAGTAGTTTCAGAGGAGTAGTCACTACAAGTTTTCATTATATAACTCTATGTAAACAAAGATGGCCGCGGCAGCCATGTTTAACGCCGAATCCAAACGATTTTCGACAAGGACCAACATCATGTCATGCTGATCATTTTAGAATCAATATCACTTAGAGTTTTCAAGAAGTAGTCGCTACAAACTTGAATTTTAAAAATCTATTTTTAGCTTTGGTGGCCATCTTGGATTTCACATCAACATGAATTTTTGCTAGGATCAACTAGACTTCATGGGCAACATTTCTGTAAAGTTTTATGAATATCCATCCAGTAGTTTCAGAGGAGTAGTCGCTACAAATAAAAGTTAACGGACAGACGGACGGACGGACGGACGCCGCACCACGGCATAAGCTCTGCTGATCTCTGATCAGTAGAGCTAAAAAATAAGTTTATCGAGAGCAACCCAAGCCGCATGCTCATCAAATTTAATCAGAAAGCTATATGGTGAGGCCTCTATAGCCCAGTGGTAAGAGCACTGGGCCCACAAGCAGAAGTTTGTAGGTTCAAACCCCACCGGATGCTGATCTCTCCACATCATGTTTCATTAATTCAGTGCTTCTCTTTCATATCACTAGAGCAGTGGCAGAAAAACAATAACGTGGCTCCAGCATAAATGGAGTGTCTACAATAGAATTTGCATCAACTGCAGGTGAGAAGGTTCAAGGCCCATTCTCCATATTTTATCTTGATGTACATGGAGGATGAGCCTGGCATGTTCATTCCTATTGGGCGCCATATAACCTTTCATGTGTTGGTGCGCCTTAAAAACCCAATTCAATTCACTTCAATTCATCACCATTCGGCAAAAATCCACATTCTCGACCCTCAAATTTGCTTCAGGATTAGTTAGTACCTCACTGTTGTCTTGTGACGATGTTAGGCCGAAGTTCACTGAAAGAAGGATTCGTATGGCGCATCTGAAGTATGAGGAACAACAGCAAAGCTGGCAAGAAAGGAACAGATCAAGGGGTTGAGAAGGTGGACCAAAAAAAAAAGGAAAGCTAAACAAGATTCGGACAGGACATTTAAAATTTCGTCAATACATGTACTTTGTATTAATACCACAGCCATATCGGACAATGGGTGGCAATAAGCTTTAAGGACACCACTAGACCCGTTTTGGCTAATTATACCCCAGATTGCACAAAATGAAGTGGGGGCTGTATAGGAATCGTGCTATCTGTAATTGACCGTCCTGTCCAATCGCATCCTGTCAGTAACACATTTCTATTACTTGCATTTCACCGTTTTGAATGGATTGTTCCCAAACTTCATATACACATAACAACTGATGACCTTAAAGTGCTTATGTCCCTCTACATCACACATTGTTGAATTTGTTACAAAATTATGGACCTTGTTGACTTAGAGACGTCGAGTCTTTACCTGCACAAATTATCTCCCTTGCATCCTACTTTGGTCAATGTACGCAGAAAATGAAAAAGAACGAATCAGTACCTGTGTTTGGAACTTCAGTAGATATAAACAAAAAACAGAAATAAATTCTATATTTTAATTTTTATCTTAACAAAATCTAAGATTGCTGTATTATAAAGTAACTGTGTATAGGTTTTGCATTCTAAATACATTTACAGATGAATGGTCAGATAGCAGATAAATGTATATCTACTAATGATACACTTCCAAACGAAACTGCTGGGCAGACTATTACAAACCTCTTTTTCTAAACCATTTCAAACTATTGAAATAGAAAGGCAAGATACATGAACATGATATAAAACGGGGGAACAGTATGTAATACGATAAAACTCGGTTCACATCAAATTGCCTTTTTGGGGTCACATTTAATGGAATAGCACTCATGGGAGATGTAACAATTATATATCTTTAATAATATCGCTTGGACAGTTAATCAATCCAGTTAACTACTGCACTGCAACCAAATACAGGTACACTATCCTCATTTATAGGTCCATACAAATATAAAATTAAAATCAGTTATTGAACAGGCATTGAAATGCACACTGAACAACAATACACTGTTTTAATAACCTACAATCTTTTAGAAATCATGCGTTAACTTGACAGTTCCAAGGTATACCAACAAATAACACGTCTGACATTCTGAAACAATTTGCGTACTACAGCAAGGATTTCGGAGTATTGCTGCTTTAACATTGCATATTGCATACCGTTGCTGTATAGATTTGGCAAGATCGTAACATTTCGGACTCAAATTCATTGAAATAAGATATCTTTAATCCAGTGCAGGGCACCAGGCCAAGCTCTGCTGACTCTCATGGAATAAATTTGACACTATTGCCACGTATAACTTAAGGATAAAATCAGCATCTTCAATGTAGTGCAGGGCACCAGACCGAGGTCTCGAAACCATTACATACTTGATGAGCAGTTAACTCACTGACATCATTTTTCTGTTTACATGAGGATCTAATTATGTTTCCTTCATTAATCAGGATTAGTACAATTATTTTTTTCAAAAGTAAGTGATATGTACTATACAATAAAATTATGTATCCTTTTAATACTTCCTTCGCAGTTTATAAAAATACACTTTTCGAAAGAATTGCAGCATGTTTTACCTACTAGCCCGCAGTTGTAAAGCAAAACAACAAGGAGCACAATTTAAAAATATTTAGTTGGTGAAAACTGATCTGTATTTGTTTAAACCACTAATGTCAAATCTCACAAATAACAAGGTCCTCCCTATTGTATGCATGTAGATTACTTCGTAACTGCATGCATTGCATTTGCAAGATAATTGACGTTGTGTGATGACAGTCCGGCCATCGAAATTCTGCCGTCCTTCGTTAAGTACACAGAAAAGTCCTTTGTAAGCCTGGCAACCTGAAAAAGTATGTGTAAACTAAATGAACGTGTCCTCTCTACTACAAAAACAACATTGGTAAAGGAAAGTTTTCGGAAACCATTGGAGAACGAAGCCGTCACTTATTCAGGTTTGTGCATTTAATCTGTAATCATTCCTACAATACTACTAAACACAAGAAATGAATTTCATCCAAGATTTAGGCTGAAAAATACCTTGTAACCAAGCCTTACTCCCATAATACTTTTGGCCCCGCGGCCTTAATACAGTAAACTATTAGAGAATATTATGTCTGACTGTGCATTTTACTATGAAATTTATTAGGCAAGGCTTAGAAAACAAAGAATGGAAAGGCTCTGCCGAGGTATTCTGCATTTTTGTGCCGAGCATATAAATTCGACAGTGAATGACTCCTATATAGGATTCTTTTTATCATGTAGATTATTCACATAACGGTATGGTTAACCAGTTTTATTTATTATACCCCGCTAAACAAAGTAATTTTGAGGTCAAAGGTCAAGGTCACCGGGACCTTACTATGAAAATCCTTGTCCGCTCCGTAATGCCTCTTCCCCCTGAGGCAACTCCCATGAAAGGAACATTCCCACATATTTAACACAAAACATTTTTTTTTTTTATGCATACACCTATCATGAAAATCCTATTCCACTCAATTTCGGGGGGGGGGGGGGGGGGGGGGGGGGCAGGAGGACTTGGGACTGGTAGCGTAGCAGGGGGGTATTTTGTTGCCCTTTAAAGGTGGCAACTTTAGTTAAACGTAAGTGGGGGTGTGAGTGGGGGCCTGGTAGGGGGGGGGGGGGGGGGGGGCAGGAGGACTTGGGACTGGTAGCGTAGCAGGGGGGTATTTTGTTGCCCTTTAAAGGTGGCAACTTTAGTTAAACGTAAGTGGGGGTGTGAGTGGGGGCCTGGTAGGGGGGGGGGGGGGGGGGGGGGGGGGGGGGTAGGGGGGGGGGGGGGGTATATTTGTTGGCAGCTTTAGTTAAACATAATGTTAAGCTTGACGTGGACGCTGCCATATCGTTTTTTTTCTCACGACGCTTGATGTCAGAAAACATTACCCACAACGAACGCAGAAAAATTCCACATTGCTTTTGTTGTATCAGTAATATTAACCAGTCAATCCTCTATCAGGCACATACATTAAGTGCTAATTAAGTGATAATAATATGCAACATTCTTCCACTTGAGATATTATGAATATTAACTTCATGAAACTGAAAGGATATAGACTTATTATGCACAGTCATATATCTGGCCATAGCCAGCTATGGCGAGAAATAAAACCTATTTTTAATATCAATTCCAATGTTAATAATCTAGGCTATACTCATCTTACAGTTCTATCTTTAAATACCTAAACAAAGATTTCGAGAACATATTTATTTAACAGGGGAGGTAACTCAAAACTAATCAATCACGGCAGATTATCCTACCTGATCGGGCTTCAGTCCAGTGAAGCAGAACATGCCTATCTGGTCAGTGATATGCTGCCAGTTCATCGAGGATCCCTCCGCCTTAAGTCCGTCACGCAGCTGCTGTCTCATTGTAATGATTCGGTCTGCCATCAATTTTACCTCACCTAACCTGCAAGTGAACATGGTGAAAGAGTGAATAGTGTTTTACGTCACGTCAACAAGGAAACAGGCCATATTGTGAAGCCACGTCCATTTTGAAATTTGATAAAATGTCAAAAACATTATTTAAATTGATAAGGTATGGAGACCTCACCAGAAAAACTCACATGCGAAGTCTTGTCATCTTTGCAAATTAAGACCATGATTATGTCATAACCGGACTAGAGGCTGTCTGAAGGTCATTTTAATCTATATAATTTAACTCTGTATATATAAACTAAACCTAGTGGTCCAATTGTCTTTTGCTTTAAAGAAATTCTTGTAGTAATCTTTTTCTTTGAAAACATGATTTGCATTTTAATTCAGAGAATAACTTAAAATCCTGATCAAGATATCCATAAACTGCCTCATATGTCAACCTACTGCCTTGGTGCTTAACATTTCGTTAATGAGCTTTTTCTTCCAGACATCCACAATTCTTCCAAATCTCCTTCAATCCCTTTAACTTCTAGTTAACTTATGCCATTCTGACTTAAACCCTTTTCCACGACTCGTTAAGTGACAAAACCCAATCACCCTTTTCCGCGGGAACTCATTAAGTGACAAAACCCATTAACCCTTTTCCGCGGGAACTCATTAAGTGACAAAACTCATTCACAGTGACGGCATGACCTGACACAATAATAATTAAGTCACTAAACTGTTGACTGAAGGACAAATACATTACCATTGCGTCCTCAATTCTGGTGTGTTGAGGACCCGGGACGCAATATGTGCGCCATGGATGGGTGGGTTGGAATACAGCGCACGGATGAGAATCTTCAGCTGGGACATCACTCGGGCTTGCTCGTCTTTGTCTGAGCACACGATAGTGAATGCACCCGCTCTTTCACCTGGTTCAAATGACAACAAGCATCAATTATCCATGAAATGAAAGTCAGAGTTACTGGACATGTTTAACGACATTCCTTGAGGCAAGATGAAGATGTGTATGAAGTTTTATGAACGTAGGACAAATACTATTCTATGGACACAAAAATAAATAAAAATGGGCGGATAGTCCTAGTGTTGTATATTTTTTGTTGTCAATACATTTGTTTAAAGCCTGGACGCTCACACTCTTAGCTTAAATCTTACATCTCCTCATGTAAGCCATCCTACCCAGGACTATAAATTTAGAACAAGGCGGTAATGATCAAGGGTCATTTCAGATCAGAAATGATATCAAACTAACTACATACATAAATCATTTAATTTACATCTTTCGGAACAAATCGTAACTTTTTCTAACCGAAATTTTAAAAAAAAAAGGATAGAATGTCTCCAAAGGTATTCACACTCCACAGTTGATGGCTGAATGGTGTTTTACGTCATTTTCAGCACATTTTAGGCTATATATTATGGCAGTCCATTGTTTTATGGAGGAGGCAGACCACCCACTCACTCTTCTCCGGGTAAACTTCCTGCCATCCGAAAAAATCAACACCTTCTCACAAGTCGAGTGGGATTCGAACCCGCAGTGGTTTCTAGAGAAGGTTTCTAGCGCAACATATTTACCATCCTGGCAATGGATGCGCAGCACATTCCAAAGGTTTTATTTAAAGATGATTACTCACCATAGAGACCCATGTTCTTTGCAAAGGACTGAGCTAGGCACAATTTGTGTCCGTCTTTTATAAACTGTCTGAGACCGAAGGCATCCTTGTCGATATCTCCACTGGCAAATCCCTGGTAGGCCATGTCGAAGTATGGATAGACCTTTCTCTGCTTGATCACCTCACTCATGGCCTGCCATTGGTCGGGCTGATACAAAAGTATTATGATCATTAGCTTATAACCATACCATTTACCATTTCATTATTACAGAATAGTGTAAAATAAATAGAAGATTAGACATAATTTATTTTCTTTTTGGTTTTCTTTGTCTTTTTTGGTCAAAAATAATTTTGATTGAAACGTTAGCAGCACTTGATCTTAGACAAACTTAAAAAGAAAATATCAGTTTCGATTCTTAAAAAAGTTACACCGCAAGTTAAATTTTTTTGAAGTCAAGACTGTCATTTGTACCTTTAATTTATTATGTCAGTAGAGGGCCTTTTTTCAGAATTTGGGGAAGGGGCCCTAGCCTTTATTGTGAGGAAAAAAAGCGTGATTTTCGAAGTTTTGGGGAGAATTGTCGCCATAAATTGTTGGTATAATATCTACCCATTTACTTGCACAAACATTTAAAGAAAGAAAACTAGTACAGGAAAACAGCCATTTTTATTCATTTTAACAATTTTACAATTTCATGTCGCGTTTCTTCTCGTCTCTGAATGCCTTTACAATGGAAATCTCCATCCGTAAAGCTCTCAGTCCAGTCCCTCATCATGGCAATCCTCATCAAGTCGTCCAGGCTAGCCTGGCTAGCTGTACGGAGAAAGATGCAAGTGTCATTCATCACACTGAATCCCCTCTCCACCGCGACATTTTTGCCGAAACTATAAACAATCTGTTTTTGATAACATAAGTTGGTCAAGATAGTCGTCCGTCGGATGGGGACGTAAACCGGGCGGTCCCGTGTATCGGTCTATCCTCCGAGCACGTTAAAGAACCATAGGAATCTATTCGATAATAAGAGTAGGGCAGGTTCCCGGATTCCTATGTATCCTTCCCCTCTCTATGGGGCGGCTCTAAATAACCTATACTGTGTTGATGAGCCGTTAAACAACATTCAATTCAATTCAATTCAAGATAGTCGTAAAATCGCTAGTCTAGATCATCTGCGACGCTTGCTTTTTTTCTTTTATTTACAATCAAGCGTCGAAGATAATCAAGACTATTATAATATCGCGCATTCCCAACATCTCGATCACTATGTGGAATAATGATCCCGAAGAATGACGGGATTTGCCGACTATCTAAGATGAAAAACGCGTAAAAACTGAGGCAATTCATAAACTTCTGTTTCTACCGCTTTGTTACTTCAAATGTGAACCCCGCAGCGTAAATAAAAAACATCGGCTAAAAATTGCACACTTAAAGTACAAAATGCTGGTTATAAATAGATGGTTTTACGACTAAACAAGTTTTTGGATGGGGAATTTTTCTGAAAGAGGGTAATTTCCATGGTTAATTTTGGGAAAAAGGCCCTGCCGTACATACCTTGGGATCCACACCGGTTGGATTGTGTGCACAAGCATGCAGCAGTATGACCGAGCCTTCTGGCATTTTCTGCAAAGAAAAACAACATTATTCAAATTAATAAAAGCTGTTTTTGAGAGAAATGAGTATGTAGGTTCATGTCATTAACATCTGAATTGCCCCATGCAGAGAATTTCCTGTGTTCCACTCATATTTGTTGATGTCAGCAGCTGTAGGTATTAAATTGACATTGGTTTAAACATATCTTATTTAACATGCTTTTTACAACATATTTGTCAGGGATTTTTCTGCGCTCAATTTGGGGGCGAATTTCGGCCCCATCCCAATCCAAAATATCCTCATATTTTTCCAATTTTTTTTTTTAAATATATTAAATGTAGCCCTTATTTTGAAATTATTCTAAACATTTTTAGTGCCTTACTATGTAATATAGTAGGATTATTATTTTCAAAGGGCCCCTAGCCCAACTTCCAAAAATGCGGAAAAATCCCTGTTTGTACACAATAGAAGAGAAATGATTAGAACAAAAGTAAAATACTTATGAGGTTCTTCTCCTCAATCAAAGAGTATACATGCCTAAACATTAATTACCTAATTAAAATGCAATCAAAAAGTTTCAATTATACATATATTTTAAACTAAGGATAGGGGATGGATACTTACACTTATATCTTCCATGGCCCCATTGAAATCAAACCCACAAGTTTTGGGATCATAGTATCTGTACGCCTTTGTATTCAAGCCAGAGTCTCTGCAATGGGAAAGGTGGAAATGATGCTATAAAGGATACCAAATGATCTGCTGTATTTGGAGCAAGGCCAAAAGGATGTCAAGATTCGTAAATGGGACCTTCTTCTATTATCAACAGGAATGTATAGTGGTCATCAATGTAGGGTCAAGTCAATAATGCTGGCCTAATTTTAAATGCACGTGAAATGAAATAGTTGTTTTACGTCCTGTTAATGCATCATCTCAGGTTATATTGGGAAAGCAGGCTCAAAGGGGGACGAGTTGAAGTATAGGTTTGCAAAGTTGAGGTCAATATGTACGCATGTAGGAAACTAGCATACGGGTAAATTGTGTCTTAGAAACAGGGTTCAACACAAACATTTGCTTCTTCCATAGTCCAAATGATGGTCACCGTTAAGGATGTATTCGGTATAAAAAACACTGCAATTATCAGCTACACACGATTTAAGTTTAAAAAGTATGTCACAATTGGGATTGGTGATCTAGAATTTATCAAACACCCCGATGCAGACATCAATATGCACAAAATGATTCATGAATAAAGAACTTTTAACGCCATACAATAGAGTCAATTGTATAAAATTCCACTTTTTTCAGGATGATTTAATTGAACTTGTTGGCAAAAATGATATAAAACTCGGCAAGCCATCGAATCATCATTATCATTTTCACAACTTGTTTTAATAAATTCAACAATGAATAAGCACTCATGTATAAAAGATCCTCAATATGTAAATATTGTTGCCGTACTCATTAACTCATAAACACGTGTATTTAGCTACATATTGTCAGTCATGCTCATTGATATACTGAAAGGAAAAAGAAATGTGACACGGGAATTTCCGCTATATATTGTATGTACAATATGCTGCTGTTATTAAATTGAATGGTACTGGCTATGTACAGTCAAAGCTCTAACCTTAAACAGTTACGTTTTTCATAACCTGTGACTGTTATTAAAAAAAACACTAAAACTGGGATAGTAACCAGAAGCAGTTACTACCACAAAATCATTCAAGTTTAGATGCATTCTATCTTTTGTACAGGAATTTTCCCTATATATATATAATTTTCTCCAGGTAGGGTGATTATTCAACTTTACAACCATGCAATAAAATTCTATGAGCATCGATGAAAATCCAATGCGCAAGGCCTCTCAAGTTACCTACTGTTATGGAACAAAATTCATTAAAAATCATTTTGTAGGCACCAACATGACAATTAGTGAACAACAGCTAATTGGATCTTGATGAAGATGTATTTATCCTTAATAATAAGTATTCAGACATAAATAAACACTGCACATTTGGCAACTACTTCGATTTATTAGCAAATGATCTTGGTAACTGATTTAGGTTACAAGTGGTTATTAGGGAAAAGTATCTGCTACTCTAAACCAAAGGGAGATAATAATTTGGCATTTTAATAACTTCCAGCAGTTATAAAACTTGTAACTGTTTAAGGTTAGAGCTCTGACTGATGTAAGATCTTTCCTTTCGGAAAAAAAGACTAAAACAACACAGCAAATCGTATTCCTGCAAAGTTTCATTATTGACAGAGTATGCGTTTGGCGCAAACTTAGGATGCAAAATTTTGAAAAACTCTTTACGTTAAATACAGTACTGAACTGTCTCAATTTTTCAAATAGGAACTTTAAAATTTATGAATTTATTGTTATAATGTGTACTGTGATTAAAATCAACTGTGTCTACAACATCAAAGTTGTGTCGTTTTTCTAACTGCAACTTTATTTTTTTACAAAACATCTTGGGATTTCCTTGGAATATATATGGAATTAAGTCTGCAGTATATACAATATATAGTGGAAATACCCGTGTCGCGTTTCTTTTTCCTTTCAGTATATATGTATACATTAAACATCAGATTACACCTACTTGAAAATTGGCCCATGGTTTCCCCATGTTGGTGTTGGAAAGTATATATCTTTGTTGCTATGAAATCTTCCCTGCAAAATAAAAACAATTTTTATTAATTTGATTCAATTTTTTGTTACCTCCAATTTGACAAACTCCTTGCATAACCTTGGCTAATTTGCTGCTAGATGAAACTAGATGCTGCCAGAAAATCAATATGAAATCTTTGCATAATCATGATAATACAGACTGATTTAATAGAACCTAAATTTTGAAACAGAACTCATTATGTGGTCCTTAATTCTATTAAGCGACGGGAAAGCTTATATTAGCTGGATTGTAAAACAGTTATTTCGACAATAAAACTCGTTTAAAACATTTTTTACTGAAAAAAAAAATGCGATAACCTGTTTAAAATTACCTATTAAATGTTTTAATTTTACATTATGCAACATTTTAAGCCGAAATTAAGGTTTTATTTCATACCCCAGGCAACCCCGTTTTCGCTTCTTGGAGAAGGGGTTGGATGGGGTATGAAAGTTAATACACGGACCATGTAATGTACTTGAAAAAAAGGTAGTAGGACACACAATCTGTTTTAAATGATGTGCAAATAACAAGTGACTGTTCCCAAACATGTGCGTGGAACAAGTGAGTTGCTACAAGCATTGACCATTCACCTGATGACCAAGCACTTTAAACTCAGAACAAGAGAAACACATATTGGCGTTTAAGCCGGATTTTCCACAATGTGAAAGAGAGTTATTTGTATAGTGTATGCAAGATATTCACATTAGATTTTAGTTTCTTTTCAACATACAGAATCTGTGATACAACTTTTTTCGAGTTACCTGCATTAAGTTTACGTAAACTTAATGCAAATTCTGGGTAAAGAAACGTGACTAATTCTGAAAATATTCAAGGGGCCTAATTCTGAAATTATTCTGATACCATGTTCTATTTTAATAACAGCGAACTTGCGCCCAGTGACCCCAAATGCAATCCCATGCTTCCTTTTCATATAAGCTACCTAACCATAAAGTTTCATGCCAATATCTCACTCCTAACTGAAGTTATTGAGCAGTATCTGTTTTTCTATTTTAAGTAACAGTGATTTGACCTTGACTCCAGTGACACCTAATACAATCCCAAGTTTGCTTTTTATATAAGCTACATATCCAGAATGTTTCATGCCAATACCTCATTCCTAACTGAAGTTATTGAACAGCATTTTTTTCATTACCAGTGACCTTGACCTTGAATCCAGTGACCCCAAATGCAATCCTAAGCTTTCTTTTCTTATAAGCTACCTATCCATAAAGTTTCATGACAATATCTCATTCCTAACTGAAGTTATTGAACAGAAACGTTATCTATTTTTAGAAATAGTGACCTTGACCTTGACTCCAGTGATCCCCAAATGCAATTCCGAGTTTGCTTGTTATAAATATAAGCTACCTATCCAGAAAGATTTATGCCATATCTCAATTCTAACTGAAATTATTGAATAGAAACTATTTTTCTTTTTTAAGTAACAGTGCTCTTGACCTTGAAACCAGAGACTCCAAATGCAACCCCAAGCTAGCTATCCAGAAAGTTTCATGCCAATATCTCAGTCCTAACTAAAGTTATCAAGAAACAACACTTAAACAAAAAGGTTAACGCAAACTCTGTTTCTATTAAAACACCTTGACCTTGAACCCAGTGACCCCACAATGCAAACTAAAGCTTCCTCTTCATATAAGCTACCTATCCAGAAAGTTTCATGCCAATATCTCGGTTCTAACTTTTGAGTTATTGAACAGAAACAAACTTAAACAAAAACGTTAACTTATGTTTTGGAGAATGTAGGTAACAGTGATCTAGTTTTCTGGGTAAGGTCACTGCTTCATGAGAGGAAGGCACTGTTAAAGTTTGGTGAAGATTGGATTGTTATGCTAAGATAATAACAAAAAGAAAATGTTGACGACAGCCCGGATTACGCCAATCTATAAGCCGATTTTTTTTCTTCCAAAAACCCGGCTAAAAATAGTATTGGAAATAAAGTATTTAAGTCGGAAAGTATACTTACAAGGAACTCACCACCCAGCCTCAGGGAACCAGTGCCCGATATACCCTGTGCAGTAGCATTCTGTCAAATACAGGAGAGTAATGTCAATAATGCTGGATAAATATAAAAACATAAATAAAATCACTGAAAGAATATTAAAGTCGTAACAACATTAAAATAGTATAATAAACATACATCTAAAGACATAAATAACAAAACAATATAAAGAAAAACATACTGTAACTTTGATTAAAAATGAAAAATTCCACTTTTATTAGCATAGAATGAAATAAAAATTTGTTAAATAGTACAGAGATTTATGTTAAGCACTAAATAGTACAGAGATGCATAAATAGTACAGAGATGCATAAATAGTACAGAGATGCTTATTTATGTTATGCACTAAATAGTACAGAGATGCTTATTTATGTTAAGCACTAAATAGTACAGAGATGCTTATTTATGTTAAGCACTAAATAGTACGGAGATGACAGCACAAATGATAAAGAATGAGTCTAACTTTGTTACCCTAAACATCAAGAAATTGTCAAAATACTTTCAAGGTATCCATGTGTTCCAAATAATGCTTCTATCCGAATAACTGCTATGAACTACGCTGTATGTTTTTTGCTGGTTCTAAAACAGTGGATAATCAGTGGATAATCGGACAAGAACATTCCTTACCAAGCCCCCAGAGATGACATCACTCTTCTCACCAAAGGCGAGTTTGGCTGCGGCATCTGTGAACCCCGGGATACCTGAGATAGGACCGTACTCGTGGTCCAGACCCTCCTCCAGCATCTGCCTCTCTGCCTGCAAGTAGCAAACATGCTTTGTTTTACGAATACAAGTAAGGGGAGTAGTACTCGAAGCGTTTTTTTTCCTTCTTTGGACGGGTCCAGTAAACGGACCCGTTTCCCAATCGCCAAAAAATATCATTTCCCCCAATTTTGAGTAAAAATAAATAAATAAATCCCAATTCCAAATTTTTCTTCCCAAAATTGTAAAATGTTTTAGAATAATCTTCTTAATAAAGTTTTTTACCAGGGTTTTAGACGTTTCTTCTGCTTTTCTGTGTAAAATGTTCCCCCCAATTCTGAGAAAAAACGCGCGTTTTTTCCCCAATTTTGAGAAAAATCGAGTGTTTTTTCCCAATTTGACCGGTCACGGACCCAAAAACGCTGACTCACTACCAACAACGGTATCAGTTTTATATTTTATTGAACCTACTAGTATCTGCTACCAGTATACTAGGTATAATACTTAATATATATGTCATCAGAATAAATAAAAATAAAATACTGATAAAATTGTACTATATTTTTTATAATAACTTAAACTCCATCAAGATACAAGGAATTTGACTGCAGAAATGCAAACAGCAGGTCAAATTACATAAGAATCCAAAGTTTCATTCAATTATCTTGATATAAAAAAAAATACATCAATTTATTTGAAAATGTCTTTAAAGGGGTTGATGCACTATTTTCAAACAATGTTTATTTTAAAGGCTCTGAAAAACTTGAAAAAAGCTGAAAGAATTATCAAAATGCCATTAAAAGTAACAGAGATATGACCTATTGAAAAGTTGCAAAGAAACATAAATGGAGGCGGCACTGAACGATGACGTCATCGCGCCTTTTTACCATATATGTCATATTGACAAAATGTCTTTTAAAGTAAAGAAAATCATTGCAAATGAAAAATAGCCATACAATTTATACATTTTACATCTGTATATTTATTTTTAATCAATTTGCAATGATTTTCTTTGCTTTAAAATGTATTTTGTCAATATGCCATATATGGTAAAATGGCGCGATGACGTCATCATTCAAAGATGGCCGCCTCCATTTATGTTTTTTGCAAATTTCCAATAGGTCATATCTCCTTTGTTTTTCATAGCATTTTGATAATTCTATCGGCTTTTTTCAAGTTTTTCGGTGCCTTATTAAATAAACAGTGTTTGAACATAGTGCATCAACCCCTTTAACTTCTGGTCCGTCGATGCAAGATAAAAATCAGCATCCAAATAAAGTAAAAACATTCCAAAACGACCGATTTTATCGACTTTAAAATCCCTGTAACTTTAGTTCTAATAGAGGTATATTAATAAACTGAACTGTTTTGAAGAGGTATTAAAGAGATCTATAATTTGATACAAAGTTCCATGCACATCTGGTATGACTGAAAAATGACAGGGGTTGCTACTACCACGTAGCCTTAATCAGAGGTTTAATACAACTAATCATTAAGACATTCCTAAAATGCACTAAATCGGGTACGACAGTCACGTGGTTAGTAACTATAAATACATAATCAAAGTCACGTGTTGTGTTTCTATAAACAGATTATGAGATTGTGTTAAAGGTATACTTCGATAAATTTAGTTAAATCAAACAAAATAAAATCTAAAATGTCTGAGTGTGTAGTTTTGTTTCAGGAAGTTTTAAAATTAAATATACATTGTTCGCTTGATACACTGTTTTAAGTGTGACTGAGTATACATGTTTTAATGTTTTAAGTGTGAAATGAGCATACACATATTTTTTATGACCATTATATTGTACATTTCATCTTTTAACAAGACTGGTTATACATATTTAACAAAAACACATACTATTTTTCACAAACCTTTAAATAACAAGAGGCCCAAGAGGGCCTGTGGACGCTCTACTGGCTCAAGATAAAGTTTATGTATAAGGGGCCATAAGTCTTTCAAAAATCATTCAACCAGAACATGGCAACGACAGGTGCAACTAGGCTTAGTACTGATCATCCTCGCCAAGATTCACTGAAATCTGGCAAAGAGTTCAGAAGAGACTAATCTGGACAAAGTTTGTGTATTAAAACATTTAAAGGGTCACAACTCTGCCAAAAATCATTCAACCGAAATATGGCGAAGATATGCACAACTAGGCTTGATACTGATCATCCTTGTCAAGTTTCGTCTGTATCCAGCCTGGGGTTCAGGAAAACTAGCCCAGAAAAAAATTGTGGTATCAAAATCCTTTAAAAGGTCATAACTCTGCCAAATATCTGTAAACCGAAACGTGACGATGACATGCACAACTAGTCTTGGTGCTGATCATCCCTGCAAAGTTTCACTGAAATCTGGCGAGGGGTTCAGGAGAAGTAGATCAGAACAAAGTTTGTGTATTAAAACCTTTAAAGGGCCATAACTCCGCCAAAAATCATTCAACCGGAACACGCCGATGATTTGCACAACTAGACATAGAATTGATCATCCCTAAAAAGTTTTGTTTAATCCGGCCAGGGGTTCAAGAGAACTAGTCAGAACAAAGTTTGTGTATTAAAACCTTTAAAGGGCTATAACTCCGCCAAAATCATTCAACTGGAACACGGAGACTATGTACAACTAGGCTTTGTACTGGTCATCCCTGCAAAGTTTCAATGAAATCCGGCCAAATGAAGGCCCTTTCGTCTTAATGAGGGCAACATATTGCATATTTCAGAAAATCAAGGTCCACGACTCCGATGTAAATGGTCCAATCTGGATGTTTTTCGAACTTGTCCAAGCTTTCATTGATATTAACAATCTGGTAAAGTTTCTTAAAGATCGGATGAAAGATGAAGGCCTTATCGTCTTAACGAGGCAAAATATAGGATTTTTAACTAAATCAAGGGCCATAACTCCACTGTTACTGGTCCGACCTGGCTGGTTTTCGAACTTGACCGAGCTGTCATTAATATTAACAATCTAGTAAAGTTTCATAAAGATCGCATGAAAAATTAAGGCCCTATCGTCTTAACGAGGCAAAGTATAGCATTTTTAACTAAATCAAGGGCCATAACTCATCTGTTACTGGTCCAATCTGGCTGTTTTTCGAAATTATCTGAGCTGTCATTGATATAACCAATCAGGTAAAGTTGTGTAAAGATCAGATGAAAGATGAAGGCCCTATCAAAATAACGAGGCAAAATATAGCAATTTTAACTAAATCAAAGGGCAATAACTCCGCTGTTAATGATCCGATCTAGCTGGTTTTCGAACTTGTCCGAGCTTTCATTGATATTAACAATCTATGCAAGTTTGGTAAAGATCAAATAATAAATGAAGGTGCTAGAATGTTCACAAGGCTTAATATGGCATTTTTCAGCAAAACAAGGGCCATAACTCCGGTGAAATTATTTCGATCTTGCCAGTTTTTGAAATTGTCCGAGCTTTCATTGATATAAAGACACGGGCAAAGTAAAGTAAAGGTCCGATTAATATTGAAGGCCCTAGAGTGTTCACAAGGCAGAAAATAGCATTTTTCAGAAAAAACAAGGGCCATAACTCCGGTGCTACTGATCGGATTTAGCTGGTTTTCGAACTTGTTTGAGCTTTCATTGATATTAACAATATGTGCAAGTTTGGTAAAGATCAAATAATAAATGAATGTGCTAGAGTGTTCACAAGGCAGAAAATGGCATTTTTCAGAAAAAACAAGGGTCATAACTCTTGGTGTTACTGAACCAATTTAGCTGATTTTCGAACTTGTCGAAGCTATCATCGGTATTAACAATATGTGCAAGTTTGGTAACGATCAAATAATAAATGAAGGTGTTAGAGCGTTCACAAGGCAGAAAATGGCATTTTTCAGAAAAAACAAGGGCCATAACTCCGGTGCTACTGATCGGATTTGGCTGGTTTTCGAACTTGTCCGAGCTTTTATTGATATTAACAATCTGTGCAAGTTTGGTAAAGATCAAATAATAAATGAAGGTGCTAGAGTGTTCACAAGGCTTAATATGGCATTTTTCAGCAAAACAAGGGCCATAACTCCGGTGAAATTTATCCGATCCAACTGGTTTTCGAATTTGTCCGAGCTTTCATTGATATAAAGACACTGGCAAAGTTTCGTAAAGATTCGATTAATAATGAAGGCCCTAGAGTGTTCACAAGGCAAAAGTTAACAGACGGACGGATGACGGACGACGGACAACTCGCCATCCCATAAGCTCTGCTGGCCTTCGGCCAGTAGAACTAATAAACAGAATTTCAATTTTGATTGTTTTTTAGATGTATCAACTTAAAACCAAAACATACTAACAGCTATAAATCAGACAAAAGATGTCTCAAGAGCAAACTATTACTAACGAGGACAATTATTTAAGAATAATATTAAATCCTAAGTGTGTTCCAATATCAAACTAAACTGATGAAAACAAATAAAGTTGAAAAAAAATGAAAATGTGTCATCGACACAGATGCCCAGCATCGCGTTTTTTATCTATGCAGTAAGAGCAGCATTTTTAAGAGGGCATCCATTTCCCTGTTTTTGTACATGAAGTTTGAACACTCTAAGGGAAATTGGTGCATTAAAACTGATTGAAGCTTAGGTCAAAGAAGTTTAATTTTTTGGATCTCAGATAATCCTACCCGAAATTATGTCAAAATGAAAAAATAATAGAACTTTGGTCTTCAGGGCCGACTCCCGCTAGGACCATGGAAATCGTCATGTGAAGTAGATAACAGAGTGGAAAAAGCTTTTCATGATCAAGTCCCTGATGACCTTAACTTTGAACCTATTGGCCCCAGAAGCCTACACGGATCATCTTCTGGGCCAAAAGCCTACAGGGATCATCTTCTCACCATGGTCTGTTGACCAGTGAAGTTTCATGGTCTAGGTTACAAATCTACAAGAAGAGTTCTATAGTGGACACGTCTTTATTTGATTATCAGGTCATGGTGACCTTGAACCTACTGACCCAAATTGTACAATGTCATCCTCGACCAATGACAGCCTACCTGTGAAGTTGTATGCGTGTGGTTACAAGTCTTGGAAGATTATAGAAGGCAGAGGGCTTTCATTAACAGGTCATGGTGACCGTGAACCTAATTACTTCCAAACTGTAAATGGGTCATCTCCTCTCATCACATATACCTGTACAGTATCATGTGTGTGGCTACAATAAATTGAGTCTTGAAGAGTTATAGAGTGGACAAAGTTTTCAAATTATCAGGTCATGATGACCTTGACCTTCAACCTAAGTGTAAGGGGTCATCCTCCTACCAAGGACATTTTAATGTGTCAAAAGTAGGTTCAGATCAGTCATGGTGACCTTTTTTTGCTTTGAATATACTCTAGTCTTATCTAGATGTATCTGTGTAGGAAGTTAAGTCTAAATGTAGGTATGACGTAGAAATGGAGCTGAGTGACGCATGCATGAAAAGCTGGATGAACAAAGGTAACACAATAGTGCCCCCTCCACTTTCATGTTGCAAGGTATAACAAATTATGCGACATCTTTTGAATTCACCTGCTCTTCCCATTCAAATACTAAGATATGAGCCCGTTTCAAAATTGACATTTGGACATATCATCACATAATGTACAACTCGAGTATTGTTCCCCTTTATCAACTGGAATAAAATTAATGGTGTCTATCCCCTTAATTAATGACTTTTTTTTTTTAGATCAGACTGCCAAACATCCAGGGCATTAAAATGTAAGATTTTTAAAACATAATATTACAACTCATTTGCATATTCCACTCTTTGTTTAATGTGACGTCATCCAGTCCATAAAGTTGCATATTGACCGGGCGCCCCGTCATTTAGCTATATTAACGGACGTGAAAAAAACGACGTCAAAATAAATCATAAAACGTATTGATTTAATTTGTTGGTCAGATTCGGTACAATATAACAAATAATGTATGGTGCTTTAGTCCATATAAAGTTTATGGACTGGGCAGTCAGACCTAGAATGTTATATGGACCTCAGCCTTCGCTTCGGTCCATAAACTTGCATATGGACCTCAGCACCATACATTGTGTTCAATATTTGCGATAGGTAAATATGTTTGTAAAATTTAAAATGCGTGTACTGTTAGATTGGTTTTGTTTGTGAGAATTATATATATAAAGGATGGGTACACATTTAGCGTATCTCAATCTAGGTCATGTTTTCTTAATTATTAACAACCTGTTTCCTCTCAAGCTTAGGAAGAAATACACCCTCAGGTACAAATATTAGTTTTGATTTACCAACCTTCTTGACACACTCGAGTACAAATGGCTTCCCATTATCATCTCTGTATGCACCCACACCCAGGTTGACCTTCAGTGGGTTTGTGTCCTTCTTGAAGGCTTCAGTGATACCCAGGATCGCATCTGGGGGTCCCATCTGCACACCAGACCATACTGAACTGATAAACAAGAACAGAGGTTATTGAGAGACGAACAATGTATTGAGAGACTAGCAACCTAATTTAATACACTATGCTTAATTTGAACAAAATTATTGTTTCACACCGTCTGTTGCCGGGGGCCCCCGTTTGGTCATGGGGCAAAGAATAGGGCCACTGCAGATCCCTTTGGAGGGGTAGGCAGAGGCAGAATCCCCCCAAAATCATGTTCATTTTATCATTTTTTGTTCATGTTCATTAAAGGTCTTCATCATGATCCCTGCATTGTTTCAGGTGCTATTTCGCTCGCATCAAAAGAGCAGTGGCAGAAAAACAATAACGTGGCTCCAGCGTAAATGGAATTTGCAGCAACTCTGCAGTTCAGGGTGAGAAGGATCTAGGTCCATTTTCCATATTTTATCTCGATGTACATGGAAGATGAGCCTGGCATGTTCATGCCATTTAGGCGCCATTAACCTTTTCATGTGTTGGTGCGCCTTAAAACCCCAATTCAATTCAACTGTTCATCAAAAGGTCAAGTTTAAAATATAGTGCAGGGCAGTGCATGGTTTGGGTAGTGGGCGATGATGGCTGTGGTGTGAGAGGGTAGGATACAGTAACACATGAAAACTCACTTATATATAAATACCAAATTCACTTTCAGCCCCTAGTAGCATGGAACATTCGTTTCCAAAAAAATGCCGAGTGTGTGTGTGTCACCGTTGTAAATTCATTGTATTGAAGACAAGATTTAAGAATTCAAAAGGCCTTTTTCCTCAAAATAATTAGTTTTCCTTAAAGGAAAATAATTAAACTCTACAATGATATCCAATTTATAAATTGCCTGTATGGCCCATTTTGTCAACATGTGTCAGAACATGTTGACATGGTGAACATTTGTGCAAGTTATTTCAAAATCCCATAATGCATGACAAAGTTACAGCCCAGACAAGCCTATTTCGACCTTTAACCTCCAAGTGTGACCGTGGCCTTTGAGTAACGGACCTGGAACTTGCGTGCGACACGCCATCTCATTATGGTTAACATTTGTGCCAAGTTATTTCAAAATCCCACAATGCATGACAAAGTTACAGTCCGGACAAAAAAACAGACTGACCTTTAACCTCCATCTGTGACCTTGACCTTTGAGCTACGGACCTGGATCTTGCGCGCGACACGCCGTCTCATTATGGTTAACATTTGTGCCAAGTTATTTCAAAATCCCACGATGCATGACAAAGTTACAGTCCAGACAAAAAAACAGACTGGGGGCAAACCTAAAGTCCGCTCCGGTCCGGACCGGTAGGGGAGTAATAAGATACATAATCACAGACTTATAAATTTCTTTTAATTATTTTGCTATTAACTACCACGGCAATCGGTACCCAAAGAATATGACAAATTATGTATCAAGGGTCCCTGTTTCGGTGACCTTATATAACGAGCAGCTTCGTATTAAATAAATCAAGTAATTAATATATTTTCATTCCTTGCTTTTACATCAATTCAATCCCTTTTATGTTGTAAAAACACATTCCAAACAATGTTGTATTTACCGAGATATCTGCCATGTTTGAATGCAGTAGTTGTGTACACACAAACTGATGACGCAAACCTGTTTCCGTGACTTTCTAACGTACAGGGTTAACCAAATGTTTTTACCAATATAAACTTTTGAAACATTTGATAACGATAAAACTAACATATTTACAGTACATGTTTGCACACATTAAGGCACATTATTCTTTTTTATGACAAGGATAAAAATTAATTCCCTGCCTCCTTATCATCCTTTATTGATACTGTTAATTAAATGAGTCTAGTGCCCCACATGCTTCCATATTACGTTATGCCCATTAGTGAAAACCAGAGATATGCAGTTTTTCAACTATTCTGGTTGAAACTTGTTGCAAACACAACATTTTTTCATCATCAGATGTGTCCCTTTCAATGTCATTGTCAGATACAGCTAACAATTTGGGCCCAGATGGTCCTGGATTGTTATTGCTACAATTTGCTTAAGACATATAAGCGGGTGCATACTTCTGAGCACACTCTATAGTAAAACAGTTGACCATGACCCTGTCTATATCATGTGACATGTTTGAACAGAAGAGGAAAAGCGTGTTTCGATGTCAAATTATCACAAGAAATCCGTGGATTCACATGTCTCGCCTAACGGGGGCTGGACTTAAAAATAAAAAGGTCAATGATGCTTAAATGAAAGTTTGTAAACATTTTAGTAATTAAAAACAATGGAGTTTGCCGTTTGCTGAGATGACATTTCAGTGCATTTGTTTGGATGCTCTAACGTCTCTTATATTAAGGGTTGTCGGGGGCGGGGGGGGGGGGGGGGGGGGGGGGGGGGGAGGAGTTATAATAACATTCCAAACAAATATGGTAAAGATCAGATAAAAAATGAAGTTACTACATATTTAACAAAGGAAAACACAATATAGCATATTTCAACAAATCAAGGGCCATAACCTGTCGTTACTATCAATATCTAGCTCGTTTTCAAACTTGCAAAAAGATTTCATTGATATACCGCGCTTTGCACACCTAGACATAATATTGAGGCTTCCTGCCAAATTTTGTAAAAATCCAACAAGCCATTTAGGAGGAGTAGCGCTGACAAGAAATTTGAAGTAAAATGTCGAAGTGCCATAACTCCGTCATAAATCAGCGAACTGGAGTAAAACCAAGACATGCACAACTAGACATCTTACCAATGCTTCCTGCCAAGTTTCGTCGAAATCCAACATGGCATTTAGGAGGAGTAGCGCCGACAAGAAAAACGCAATAGGCACAACTAGAAATTATAGCAATGCTGCCTGCTAACACCAAATTCTTTTTAAAAGTAATTCAAAATAAAAAAAATAAAATGAAAAAAAAAGACAAAATGAAAGAAAAAAATAATAATAATAATGAAAAAAAAAAGAAAAAAAAAGAAAAGAAAAAATGTAAAAAAGAAAATGAAAAAAGAAAAAAAAGCAATAAATGAAAAAAAAAAAAAAGAAAAAAAAATAATATAATAATCAAAAACAAATTTGAAAAAATTGAAAAAAAAAAAGTTTAATAAAGATTAGATGAAAAATGAAAGCCCTATTGTATTAACGAGGTAAAATATAGCATTTGTAACTAAATCAAGGGCCATAACTCTGCTGTTACCGGTTCGATCTGGCTGGTTTTCGAAATTGTGCGTGCTTTCATTGATATTAACAATCTGCTAAAGTTTGGTAAAGATCGGATGAAAAATAGTTTGGTAAAGATCGGATGAAAAATGAAGGCCCTTGGCCAGTCAAGCTAAAAATCATCAGCTCCAAGAAGTAGGTCAAGGTCATAGATGAAATCCATGCTTCCAAAAAGATGCACTACCCCAGACACAACTATGTCAAAACAGAATATGTTTTCTTCCAATAATTAAGCTATAAATTAGGTTTAAAACATCTAGAGCATAATTATAGTTCATGAGAAAGTGATGTAAATGTAACAATTAAAGTTATCTGCCCTTTGCTTGGATGGTGAAGGTCACATCCACATTTGCAATGTACCACTAAAGATACAACTACAAGCAAAGTTTGAAAAGTCTTAGTGCATACAGTTTGTAGAAAAAGTGACCTAAACGCCAAAGTTGAAGGTAAACATTATAAGGTTATCTTCCCTTTGCTTGAACTTTGAAGGGTCAAGGTCACTTCCACATTATTTGCTTTGTCATGTTGCGATGTACCACTCAAGCAAAGTTTTAAAGCTCTAGTGCAAACAGTTTGTGAAAAAGTGACAAACGCAAAAGCTGAACCTAAAAATTATTAAGTTATCTACCCTTTGGTTGGAGGGTCAAGGTCCTTCCACATTTGCTTTGTCATGTTGCGATGTACCACCCAAGATACAACTAAGCAAAGTTTGAAAGGTCTGGCGCATACAGTTTGTGAAAAAGTGTCCTAAACGCAAAAGTTGAACCTAAAAATTATTAAGTTATCTGCCCTTTGCTTGGAGGGTCAAGCCTCAAGGTCATTTCCATATTTGCTTTGTCATGTTGCAAGATACAACTATAAGCAGAGTTTGAAAGGCCTGGTGCATACAGTTTGTGAAAAGGGACCTAAACACGCAAAAGTTGAACATAAAAATTATAAAGTTATCTGCCCTTTGGTTGGAGGGTCAAGGTCACTTCCACATTTGCTTTGTCACGTTGCGATGTACCACCAAAGATACAACTATAAGCAAAGTTTGAAAGGTCAAGTCCATACAGTTTGTGAGAAAATGACCTAAACGCAAAACTTTAATGTTGACGCCGCCGCCGCCGCCGGAAAACCAACACGTATGTCCCTTTTTTTCTTCGAAAAGGCGAGACAAAAAATGAATAAATATATGATTTATAGACTAAATTAATGAAAGGTATGAAAAAGTAAGAAGAAATAATGGCCCTATTTCATAGCAATTTAAAATATTCTCATAAAATATTCATTTAATAACCCGTCTGAAGCAGATTTTTTGGTTCAATGTGACTTTAAATTACGTGACGTTTCAATGTTTACACAAAATGACGATATTTATATAAAATTGCCGGCGAGTGTGAAATTATGAAAATACTATTTGACATGCAGTAAAATCGACATTGTTACGGCAATCGATGAAAATCATCTTAACAATACCATAGTCTTGTAGAAATTGCTGGCGCTACGTTATTTTGTAGCAATTTAGCAAAACGTCCACTAGCACCGACTTTTCTTACTGCGGCCATTTTCAAGGTCGTAGGCAAAGTGAAGAGCTAGAAAGGGCAGATAATTATTTAATGAGTCTACGGAAACGAAAGAACCGGAAACAATCGAAATTGGACGGAATATATTACGGAACAAAGATATATAAACGTGTAGTGTGTTAAAATACACGTTTAATGCTCTTTTGAAATTGTTCGTATTGGCGAGCATCGAGTATATGCAGTTACACGTCAGAATAATAAAAAAAAATGCATAGGAGCCAATTTATTAGGCTATATAAACGTGTAACACACCCATTGGTTTTTGCATTGTGTATGTTTTGAAATTGAAATGCAATGCTGTCAGTCATATACAGTGGGAGCGCCAAGCCGCCGCGGAGGGATATTTACTCAAAAACGTCACGCGCAAAAAACGTAAACAAACTGCGTTTTGAGCAGATTTCAGGATGGCGGTCAAAATGACACCAGTGATGTAAACTGTATTCAACTGACAATGTACAATGATGACACACATAAACAAATGCATCAATTCGTTTGTTACAGAATGAATTTTAAGTTTTTACGTGTTTTGTTGATTCTTTTTTATTAAAAATACGATTTCTAGGCTTTTACAAATTACCGATCGTTTCGAAAATTTATGCGAAATTTGAGCTTTTAATCAAATTGATAATTACAGTTTGTTCTTATAGCGAGAAAAAAGATGAAAGCATTAAAGTCAAGAAAAAGTCTTCCTCTACAGGCCTGTAAAATTTCATCAAAATTTGGAAAAAGTACTTTTTTCTACCCAAAAAAACGTTTCATGACCGTTCATAAAATTACACACAGAAAAGTGAGACTCTCTTCAACCGTGTGCTTCATACAAAAAACTTTTAGAATCATATTTATATCACTACAATTAAAACATAATTTATACAAGCCATTTCCTTATAAAATAACCATCATTTTCATGGCCTACTTTTAAAAATAAATTTAGGTCTATGTTGTGTTATTGTGAAAATGATTTCAGTCAACAAACATGCGAAAGAGCAAAATGTCAGCTGTTTATCGATCGACTTCAATTTTGTATCTCGATTTGTATGAAGATTTTAACAGCGAGAAAAAAGACAAGAACATGAACGATGAGTTTAATCCTTCCTCTGGCAGTATGTGAATTTTCAAGCGAATTTGAAAAAAGTACTTTTTTCTACCCAAAAAAAACGTTTGGTCACTGTTTTACGCAAGCGTTTCGAACGTTGTTTTTGTGTAGTTTTGTTACACGGCATGAAATACGGCATGCAATACATCGGTCAGCTCTGTGTGTGATAAATTCTGAAATTACCTGATATATTGTAGTGAACAGACGGTCGATAAGAGACAAAATATTTATGCTAACATGATATATTTTAAATTCGATTGTTATTGAAAATATTGCAAAAAAATCAATACCGTGTTTCCCCGAAGACCACATTTCAACACAGAATTGTGACGTAACAATGTTTGTACTAGTATAATCACAGGGTGAAAAGGTGTACGCGGACAATTTTTTAAATCTTCGAAAGGACGTGTTTTTATTTACTTATTTTGGTCGAAGAGCCCTTTAAAAAAAAGTATCATTGGCTATTATCCTTTCGACCCATCCACCCCCGCCCCACCCCCACCCAGCAATTTTTTTTTAAATGGACAGAATTAATCTAGAATGCGAACTATGATTTTAAATGTATTTTAAAGGCCATTTGGATTGTCGACGCAAATATAATAAGAACTAGGGCTTTATTGATTTGAACAGCGACCGCAGAGGGAAATAAGAGTGGTGAATAGTCCCATTAGACATGTCATCACCAGGTCTCCAGCTCCTTAGGTTCAACGCCCTTTCCACTGTGTAACCGAGGCCTCTTTTTTGAAAGTCTTTTGAAATAGCATCTTTGAAACAATCTGTGTATTAAACCGTGCCAGCGCCTTTACATCTGAGATACCAAGAACAAATGATTGGCAATCGACCACTTACATGTATGTGTACCCTGCTGCGTACCCCCCCCCCCCCCCCCCCCCCCCCCAGAGTTTAACTAATCTTAAGTGTGGTTCGGGGTCCCTCCCGCCCTCACTCCGTTTAACTTATCCTAGTGTGGTTCGGGGTCATGCTACCCGTATTATGTTTTTTTGATGTTACAATGCGCGTTCTGACGTATATTTCAGAGTTATTAAACGGTAGATAAAGGTAAGTACACACATGTACCTGAAAATACACCCCCACACCGCCAATACCTCCTACATTGTTATTGCATTTTTGGACTTTTTACATTTTCGATTTCCGAGTTAGGCGTAGGGTCGGACGTACCTTGCTTACGCAGAGCTACGCCAATGACACCTACCATCTTTTATGAAACTATATTAGTACCAATCAGTAAGGGATGGGCAGAACCCTGCAGTCTATAGGGTAGATAGGCTCGTGAAGGTAATAACCCTAAACTTAGTATCCTTTTGTAGAATTTTTTTTCTCAATCAAACTCGGATTCGGCCGGGTTAGCGATGACCAAGACACTTTCCCTTAGTCTCGTCCGTCGGATGGGGACGTAAACCGGGCGGTTCCGTGTATCGGTTTATCCTCCGAGCACGTTAAAGAACCATAGGAATCTATTCGATAACAAGAGTAGGGCAGGTTCCCAGATTTCTATGTATACCTTCCCCTCTCTCTGGGGCGGCTCTAAATAACCTATACTGTGTTGATGAGCCGTTAAACAACATTTAATTCAATTAAAACGTATATTGTCTCGTGGTCTAGCTTGTGTGTCGTCTCAACATGGGATAAATAAGAGCTATTAACATTATATATTTACTTATATATATTAGGCCAAAAACAAAAACAAACAGTGTTTCCGGTGGCCCGACGACCCTATTTATAAGGGGCCGACCCTAAAACTTTTTATGAAAAAAAAAAAATAAAAAAATTCTGAACAATGATTTATCACAATATATCGAGGTAAACTGACATCACAGAGAAACTTTCAGCTGTATCATCAACTTGAATGGGGTTTATGATATAAATACATGTAGAATCTCACAATATCTTGCTCCAAAAAAAAAGAAAAAAAAGAAAGAAAAGAAAATGCCTACCTACCGGCCCTATTTTTTTTAGAGCATGCAATAGGAAACACAACTATTTTTTTGTTTGGCCTTACTATATTTAACTTATAAATCGGCTACTGTGCAGCTTCTTCTATTTTTTAATTTTCTAACGTACTTAAAATTTTAAGATGGTCGCCAAAATGAGAAAAGCATGAAAAACAGCACCATGTATTATAACACACAAGTCTGTCTGTCATGTGCTTTTGTCAGCAGATACTTATCATTCCTGATTTATTTTAAATGGATTGGAGGCGGTCTGGAAGACTGTAGGCGTCTATTCAAATACGTAATGCGTTTCATTTTCATATTCAATGTACATACTATTATGTTCTAACCACAACTTTGCCAAAATAAAATTCATAGTTATTGGACATGTCAATAGCATTGAATAATTGCTAAGGAAGAACTTTATACATATTTTCATAGAGTAAGACGAAAATGTGTGT
Source organism: Cyrtodaria siliqua (assembly GCA_037043455.1). Lineage (NCBI taxonomy): Eukaryota > Metazoa > Mollusca > Bivalvia > Adapedonta > Hiatellidae > Cyrtodaria > Cyrtodaria siliqua. The sequence continues at coordinate 88,729 of JAWPHD010009548.1, forward strand.
TTCATGAACATAGGTAATAGAGGATCTTACACGAGAGCTGACAGAGCTTAAAGTGATCCCTAAGCATCTGCCATGCCCACTGGCACAGATATATATATTATAGGGAGGTCAAGTGTATTTTAAATGTTGGATATACTCAGGTTTAATGAATTCATAAGTCATTCAACTGAAAAAGTGATCATTTGTTTAATAGGCATGTCAAACATATAATACATACTGGTAATGGCTGTGAGTGAAATGTATAAATTATTGGTGCAATATTATCAACAGTTTAGTAATATAATAATAACTATTAGCTTTGCACTATTCTAGTATTAATATTAATGATTGCAAAAATGTGAATTATGTAGAAAAACTAATGGGACGCTGCGAGTTGTTAGCTTTTCAACAAATAAAGATTGCTGTGTGTCCCTTTAAGGTCCATAATTAATATGTTAATAAAACAAGTTACAACCCTATTCTGTTGTTTTTTTAAAGTTGTGTTACAGGTTTTGAACATAGTTCAGCATCAACATGTATTCTCCGTTATATGTACACGTAACAGTCAGTTCAATAAAACTGTACTTCAACGTCTCAAATGGAATGATGAGTGTTTTTTTATTGAGTATTAAATAAGTAAATCTACTTTTCACATCACTCTGATTGGCATGGATGACAGCGCTAAATGCATGTGGGAGGAAACCAGCATGCACAGATCATTGTGAAAAACTTGAGTGTCAATTAGTGTTGAGAACAAGAACTGTAGATGTAGTTCAAGATAATCCATTCAATGTATTGTTCAATACTTGGATCCATTACAGTTGTATACCGTAACCTTGTGTTGTGAAAATGAATTCCAGCATCTTGTCTGAAAAATAAAGAAAATGCAAACACTGAGTATTACAACTTAAATATCTGCTGTACATGAAATACTAAAACTTGATCACTTTTAATAATATACAAAATATGTATTTTATATAGAACCTAAATAAAATATAAATTAAACCTGTGTTTACATATCATTGTCAATAAAAGTGGGCCAGTATATTTATTTGGTATCAAATATTTACTTGTTATCATTTTTTTACTCCATGAATTATATTTAGACCACAAGAACATTAAATAAAGAAAAATCTGACTGGCTGCAGGCTTAAACATATTAAAACAGATTATATTATTTTGTTTACCTCAGAATAACTGATTATTATTTTATTCCCAATTAAAAGAGGAGTCAGCAGTGTATTAAGGGAGTTGGTCTGGTTTAATACAGTAAACACAGACCTGTATATTTAATTCGGTCTTAGTCAATATAAAATTTACTGAAAAAGATTACCAAATGTTTTTGTTTTTTAATACTGAGAACGTATGTATAGTTTAAGATCCTTTTCATGCTTTAATACTGTCTCTCAGTTCCACCTTTCAAGGTAAGGTTTCCAGGTGTTTTAACTAGATTTATCTAATTATTATTATTTTATTATTTTTTTGTCATTGATGTGAAATGCTTCCCCACCATACAAATAAGTTCTGCTTACAAACCTCTCTGAAATCCATCTTGTTTTTGTGAGCTCCTCCAACCTCACCTCATCCAACCAAGAGTCGCATTTCAGATCAGAATATGTAAGATGCAGGCATCAGATGTCTCCCTAATACCTATGAAAAAAATAATGACACAGTGTATAAACGCAATTGCCAAATTTCATTTGGATCTGAACATTTCGCTGAAATTAAATAATAATTAGATAGATCTATGTATTCAATACTTATTTCTATGTACTGTTACTTAGAAAATGTGTTCAAAAATTGGGAAGAGGCACAGGCCTGTCCATTTTGGGGAAAAAAGACGAGATTATTTCTCATTTTGGGAAAGATGTAAGATTTTACCAATTAAGTAAATTTGACAATACTATGCTTTATTTATATTTTCAGCCAACAGTTATTATAATTACTGTTTCTCAGTCAGAACTGACTCCACAGACAAAAACACATTGCAGAATTAATGCTTTTTCTCAAATTCTGAGACACTGCTGCTTTCTGATTGGCAAATATTTCTGCCACAATTGGGGAAAAAACAGTGAAGTTCTCAATTGGGAAAGAGGCCTTTTAGAGGTGTCTCTGTTACATAAGGTATAAAAGCCCTGTTCATGGTACACAGATCACTTTAGCGGAGTCAATCACATAAAATAGAACTGCAACTTCAACTGGGATGTAGTGTATATTTTGTGTTTAATTGAAAACCAAGTGTTGCGGTATTTAGCATTTCATTGAACACATTTTAAATAGGGTTTGTAGAGAAAATATGCGGGAGGGACGTAGAAGAGAGGGGAAGGGGGTTGGGGGATAGTGGTGGGGGCAGCAGGGCCTTTTTACCAGTTTTGGGGAAGGGGCCTTTTGCTCTTAATTGGGGTGGAATACATAAATGGGGAATGGAATTTCCAAGGTAAGTTTAAAAAGTGGGGAAGTCTGCATGCTTTTAAAAGAAATGAGAGTGGGGAATGGGCCTTTTACAGGCCGCTTCAAAGAAGGGTAAAAAGTCCATGGGGAGGGTATGCGTCAGCTGCCTGTGGGTAAATGTAGAGAAGTGGGTGGCAGAGATGTGGTTTAGGAATTGCTGTGTCCCATGGCCATGCAGCATATGTGGGGTTTGACACTGGCCATTACATGCATACCATAAGGTGTACCCCTTCACAGGGTTCAGGGCTGAGGGTCTCCCAGCGGTTTTGGGGAACAAGGGAACATATTTTTGGTGAACAAAGCAAAACTTTTGGGGATCACCGGGTCGTATTGTCAGGGAACAAGGGAACATGGACCACCCCTAGAAGGGCCTCATGTCTATGGCTACAGGTCTTGTTATACGAACAAGAATGATTCTGAGAGAGGAATCATATGAATAATTCAATGAAATCAACAACTGTCACGGCTGATCCAGTTATGTTTACTATTTACACAGTTTGTCAACATTAACACCATCGATGTGCTTGGCAAATTTCAAGAAAACACTGCATAAACAAACCAAAAAAAGAGTTGTACATGTACACATTTGAACTCACGTGTTATTTGCCTGCAGAGTTCTAAGACAGTCAACTGTTTCCTTCATTACGTTAACCTGTGTATATTTCCAATTGTTTATCCCAGTGTGAAAACCCTGCATCAGATATCGCTATCAAAACTCAGTGGATTCAACGTTTACCAACGTGTAAACACATTTTACGTATTGATGACGTAATCCAAAACTGACATTTTACAAAAAGTGTTCACTCCCGTAAACTAGGTACGCGTAAAATTGATAACTGCGGTCTGAATCGACGTTTTTACAAAAAGAAAATGGCGGCGTTTTGTGATTTTTTTAATGAAATAGTCCGGCAAACACTAAAAAAATAATCCCTGTCGCGGAGTATCAAAATGACCAAAAAAGCTGAATAATTAGTTCCTGGCGTTCCCACTGATATAGGCATAATTTAGAAAATAATTCAAAATTTTTGTATTGCAGAGATGTTGAGATTATTTTTCGGCGGATGATAACATTTGTGTTACTTGGTTTTTATCCTTATGTTCTATAGTAAAATAAAAATCTTTGGCATAGTTAAAAGATGATAATTTTCAAGATTTTGATCTTAAAATATAATATATTGAATAAATTTGCATGAATGTGCATGAAACTTGCAGGGTTTTAAAAGAATCACACTGCATATAACTTAAATTTAACATTAAAATTGGTTGAACATCAAGGATAAATACCGAGTTTATCATCTATCAGAATGTATTAGTATGTCTTATTTCTGGTCACTGATTGGTCAGTTTTTTTTATGATGCTCTATCAAAAATATCCTTACAGTCTCATCACAAATGACCCATATGCTGCCAAAACATCCACGTAACAGTGGGGGTCATGAATCTTCCAAGAAAGAAATTGTCCCGTGTGTGTAATTCTATGGATAATAGTCTCTCCGCCTATATGGACACCAGAGAATCCCGGTACGCCCAGGCATAATGTGTGGACTGTAAAAGGGTATAATTTTGATTTTTTTCTTTAATTTTGTTGACTCCGCCACAGAGTCCGCCAAAGTTTCTAAACATGTTATCAAAGAAGAAAACCAGCACTGTCGGTTAATTCAACCTAATTTCTCGTTACTGGCTTTCTATGACTGGCTGTAAAGGTGTTGTTAACGGACTGGTATTACTTGCACATATATAATAACATTAATAGGAGATGAGGGATACCATGCGACCTTTTGTTAGGTCGCCAGTATTTATACTTATGGGGCACCTATTTCAGGACGATGCGGGGTATGGTGCGACCTTTTGACATTGGTCGCCCATACTTATCCTTATTGGGCCGGGGTTTTTGGGCTGGGATACGTCACGACCGTTTTTACAGGTCGCGCGTATTTCAGGACGATGCAGGATATGATGCGACCTTTTGACATGGGTCGCCCATATTTATCCTTATTGGGCTGGGTTTTTTTGGTGTGGGATACGTCAAAACCGTTTTTACAGGTCGCGCGTATTTACACTTAATGGTCTTGTTTGTTTATGGTGATGTGGGATACGCCGCGACCGTTTCTACAGGTCGTCCGTTTTCTAATATTGGGCTTATCTATCAACTTGATTGCTTGCAAGTAGGATCGAAGATGACTTCCCGTTCCACCGACAAGTAGTATTGGAGTAGTGTGGAGAGGCCCTGTTCCCCATCCCCATCAGGTGTGTATGGCTGGCTGCGTCGTCGTATGGTAAATATGTTGTATACGTAGTTGGTTGAGTCTTGAAGATGCCCAGACGCACTTGTGCATTACATTTGAGATGTTATACAACTAGTGCCCCTGGGCGGTCGTTGATTCTCGATGTTTCGGTGGTTGTCGCGCTCTGGCTGATGGTCTTCTTGTAGACAGTCTGCCGCGAGCTTCTAGGACCTCCCTCTTCAAGACAACATGGTGCATTGTACTGTTTTTATTAGTTCTCATACCATATATAGAGTGACCAAGTTTGATTCAAAACGACCCCACTTAGGGTTTTTTACTATGTTTGGGCATAAAGCCTTTATGTTGGAAATTATAACATTATTGAACAATAAATCATTTAAAACAGCATTATTTACAAAAATTATTAATGGTTTTGGTCACTCTTGTATATGTGGAGGTAGAAAGAGGCTTTGTCATACTTCCATAATTAATTTTACTTAGAATTAACGCTTTGTACAGTTTTAATAGCGATTTCTTATCCGCGCCGTAATTCGTTCCGGTTAACATTCGAAGCATATTTAAAGCATATTTAAAGAGAAATATAAAAAGATCGGACAGAGAAAGTAGCATTCAAGGAGGGCAGTCAACCACAAGTGTTTTGTAAATCTAGATATTACATATTCGACATGTTTTTTTCAGTTTAGATGTCTATCAAAGTACATACCTAGAAATTTCGCAAAAGGTGCAAATGTTAGCTTTTTATTGCACAGTTGAAGGGTCGGGAAGTTTGGTTTATGCTCAGGGTAGCCATTCCTTGAAACAAGTAGCACTTGTGTTTGATCAGGGTTAATTGTTAATCCCCATCTTAATGCCCATTTTTCGATTATTACTAATAGTTTTTGCCCTTTTATCACTGCGTTTTTTGCTTTACCGGAAGTTACCCACATTGCCCCATCGTCGACAAACTGTGATAATTGCGCGTGATCCTGCGGATTTTCTTTCGGTTTATTATGCGCTTTTATTGCCTTTTCTAGGGTATTCATAAAGATACAGAATATTATAGGAGAAAGTACACTTCCTTGTGGGCAGCCATTTTCTGTTTCTAATGTTTCAGATGTTATATTGTTTACTTTAAGCTTTATTTTCCTCCCTAAGAAATTAGCAAGCCATTTTAGCATTCTGCCTTTTATACCTATATTTTATAGTTGTAGGAGTGCCCCCTTGTTCCAGTGTTTATCAAAAGCATTGCTCAGATCCAACATTATTGCCAATAAAAAATTATCTGAAATTTGGCCCATTTTACAGTCAGATTCAAGCCTAACTAAATGATCATCACACGTGCGATTTTGTCTGCAGCCAGATTGATACTTAGATATTAGGTTTTCTCTTTCAGCATAATTTACTAACCTAGTTAACCATTTTTTGCATTATTTTTGATAACACTGGGGTAAGTGAAATGGGTCTATATATAGGATGAGGGTAAATGTTTATCTTTCCCTATTTTAATTATTGGTATTAAAATTGATTCACACCAGTTTTCTGGTGATATACCAGTTTTCCATTATTGATTATAGAGTTCTAATAATTTAATCTTTCCATATTTTGGGAGTTGTTTTATCATTTCATAATGTATTAGATCTTCACCAGGCGCCGTATTTTTACAATATTGTAATGCATTGTCTAATTCAAAAAAGGTAAAAGCCTTAGTATACTCAATTTCTAGGTAATCGTCATGGTTTTTCATTTCTTCATCATACACTTGTTCTAGTTTTTCTTTTATAGGTATAAACTTTTTATCATATTCTGCTGTACTACTCACTTTTTGATAGTGTTCTACTAATGAATTGGCCTTCTCTTTATCTGCAAAAACATGTTTATCGTCTTTGATTGTTTTGGAATGTTTTGTATTGGCGTACCCCTGAATCTACTTATAATATCCCAAACTTGCTTAGAATTGGTTCTATGGTTTATTTTCGATATAAATTGTTGCCAGCATTCGGTTTTTTACTTTCGTATTGTTGATTTAGCTGTTTTCCTTAGTATTTTAAATTTCTTATAGTTTGCCGGACTTTGATTATGTTTATATTTTTTTCTCGAGTTTTCCCTTTCTCTTATAATAGTATTACACTCCTCTGTCCACCAAGGGTATACCGCTTTTTGCTTTCTAATTTTTGCTTCTGTTTTTGGAATCGTTTTTTTACATACTTCATATAGTTCTGCCGAAGATTGATTTTGGTCATCATTGATTGATTTATTTTTTGTTGTAAACTCAAAATATTTACTACATTCCTGTTTAAAAAGGGTCCAATCTCCTTTTTCTAATTTCCATTTTGATGGTAACATCATGGGCTCATATTGAGAGTTATAGATTATTTTTTTTAGGGTTGGAAAATGATCACTGCCTATTGTATTGTCAATAACGCTGAAGTTTGCCTTATGTGCTAATTCAGCTGACATTATACATAGATCTAAGGCTGAGTCAAGGTCGCCGTGTTACCCTATTCTAGTTACATCATCATTGTTCATCATTACACAATTACTATCTTCTCAACAGTCATACAGGTACTCCGCCTCTTTATCACATCTTAGATCACCAGGGGGATTCCATGTAGGGTGTTTCATATTAAAGTCACCTACTACGATAGTATGATTATTTACATTCCCAAAGATTTTTTCTAGGTTGTCCTTTGTATTAAACTCTGTTTTCCTTGTATAGTAGTTTATGATCCTAATATTATGTTTTGTTACAAAAATAGTTATTGCATTTGTTTCTATTTTTTCAATTTCTGCCATTTTATGTTCTATAAACTGGATTACATTCTTTACATATATTGCTACCCCATCTCCCTTTTCTGTGCCTGGTCTAAACGTATTTGCAGGTTCTTGATATCCATGTAATTTAATTATTTTATTTTTTAAATGTGTTTCTTATATGCATATAATATCTGGTTGTTGCTTAGTATTGTTCAGAAAGTTTTGAAATTCTGTTATTTTTGGTGCTTCCTCCCCAAACAGGCCCATGGCGTTCCAAGACAAAATAACTAGGTTTTGCTTGTAATTTTTTTTATTGGACCCTTCCATCTAACCTAGTTATTTCTACTTATATTTTAACTATACTACTTCTTAATATTGTCCCCCGTAATTGGTTCTGATGTGACAGAATAGCGGTGGTGGCATTGGTCTCCACGTCTGAGCCCCTGGTCTAGCATACATTGCCCACATGTGGTGTGGGTGCATCATAGGCTGCATGTGTGGTGGGCCATATCTATGCCCATGGTGTAGCCTGTATAGTGGGGCCGTTGTGTGTGTTGTTTGTGTTGGTATATTGCTTTATTCACCTAAAACTTCAGTTATCAATTGTTCTGTTTGATCTTCTGTCAGAGTTTTGTCTGATACGTTGGGTATGATATGTTTTAGAGCCATTTTGACCTTTTGCTCTACTTCTGTGTTGATGTTGTCTTGTTTGTTTACATATTGATTTGGTTTGGGTGTTGCTTTATGTTGCACCTTGCATTGACCTGCCTCTGTTCTGATTTTATTGTATTCTGTTTGTATAGCTATGTTCTTTTGCTCAATGCCTAGTATATATGTCTTATATATACTGGTACTGCAGATAAAAAAGACGCACTGACTTCGTTTATAAATATACATCTTTATTAAACATCTTACATTGATCTTACATGTACTTATAACTTTCAATATCGCCACATCTGTCTTCCTAATATTAACGAATATCAACTATAATAAAATACTATGACTGACACTTTCATATCGCGTAACTGTTCAATTTAAAGAAATATAAAAATATCGGACAGGGAAAGTAGCATTCAAGGAGGACAGTCAACCACAAAACACAGAAACAAACACGCAAACAAGAAGGCAAAAGCAATAATAAATGCAAAGGCGTCATCATAGGGTCCACAGCCTGTCCACACATGCATATTGGGTATATTTCACTCCAACCTTACGGCCATAAATTATAACATAAAGTTCAATGCATTTACATATTTCTAAATATAATTTTAATAAACTAAATAAAAGTTTCCTTGTGATACTTTTATTGTTACACATGCGCTTTTGCTCCTCATGAAGTTGTAAATCGTCATCAAATTGGTACACATTTTCACAAGGCTGAACATTTTCACTGCGAATCATCCAAACGCGATGTTTCATCAAAGATTTGATAAAAAATCACCATTTTTCAAGACGCAAGTCAAACACATTTTTCGCGCATTTCTTAGGAAAAAGAAGATAAATGTTTATTAAAGTTTCACAAATCATCATATGGCATACACAACGTTCAGTACAACATATTAAAATATATGAGATTTTGGACCGATATCGGCCTATGAGAGACCAATTTATACAAGTCAATGCATGTATATTAAAAATACAACTACAACATAAAACATATAAAACATGCATAACGAACAGTTAGCATTAGCTTAAGACAAGTTAATTCGACTATGTTTAATCGAGATGCAAGTTATATTAAGTTTTTTTCTATTTTTAAGGATTTGCAACTAACTGTTCGTTAAAGCAGGTTCAATAAAATCCATGTTGTGTATTATTTTGGGTCTCTTAAAGTCTAGATAACACTCATTCTTAAGAAAAATCAAACATTATGTAGTTTAAAAATAGTTTAAAATATAATAACATTAAAATAAGATACTTAGATTAATATGGTACTTCTCTTTCTGTTCATTTTACATTGAAGAAGTTTTTCATTTTTCATAAGAAAACCCAATTTTTCTGATGGCAGAAAAGTATAAAATAAAGTGTCGATAAGTGAAGCCGCTTGGAAAACTTCATACCGGATATCATCATACAATGTACAATTCATTAAAAAATGAGTTTCGTCTTCCACTTCACTTAAGTTACAGTATTTGCAAATTCTTTCGTTAAAAGGAGTTTTTGAACGGATGTACCTTCCAGTTTCTGCAGCTAAAGGTAAATTACACGTTAACATCTGAATTTGGATAACGTTTTCCGTTGGTCCCTTGATAAGTTCATTTTAACATAGAATTCCGTTTTAAATTTAAACTTATATGTTCTATAGATTCCTAACTTGTTTCCATTTGTATTATTACCATTACTATTTAATTTCTACTCCTATTTACCATGCTCCTTATCTATTAGTTTTTGTCTAACAATATTAATACACACATGGCTTTTCACATAACATGCACTATTGTATTTCTAGATCATTTATAAATGCTAACATGCTCTTTTCCCATGATTTGCTTATATTCAATGACCATTTATGAATGATCTCACAGAATCTATTTTCTGGCATGCATTTTAATCTGCACCATAATCTTACAGTCTCTATCTGCTTGATTCCATTCCCACATCACCAATATCCCATATTTTTGGTGTAGAATTAAAGTTTTGGATTTTTATACTGGATGAAATATTCTGGAATTTTGGAAATGTTCACAGTTTGTATAATGACGGTTTAGGAGTGATTAGGTTGCTCTATTTTTATATCTGATGTAAAAATATGGTAATACATTGTGCATCTGTTGCAGATAAAGTAACATTTAATCGCCAGCTCTTCTGTGTTGTGGTAGGCAATTTAATGGTCAATTATGTCCGGAAAGTCATGTGACCTCTTTGAACAGCAGTAGCATTTTATTTCATCCATAACTGCCTGAAATGGTAAGAAGTATTTAAGATGTTTTATTCTGTATATAGTAGTTTATATATCTGCCCCACTGCGCTGCAATGTCATTGTCCTATGGTTATAGTTATTTTTACTAAACAGTGAGCAATAGTTTACTGTTTATACTGTTTATACTGTTTAAGTGTTAAACCGAAATCAGTATTGGTCCTGTTCAACGAATATAGGATATGCACGTATATACGGACGGACGCAATCGTTACTTTTACATGATAACCCACCCCATAAAAATGAGAGCATAAACAGACAGACAGTTACCACTGATACTCATTGACTTTTCAATCTTTGAAAGTTAATTTTTATTGAAATTATTTTGGATTAACATATCTTAAGTGGAGTCCACATTGGTGGGTTAGAAACATTCGTAAACATGAAAAATGTATCAACTGTCTCCGTTATCGGCTTCATGTTGAACATGATTTAACACCGACTAGGAGTACAACTGTTTGGAGACTGAACGCAACTACAATATACCGAACCTGCAACTGTGAATATAGTAAATATGGATAGTACAAATCCATTTCAACCACAAACTATAGCTATATTAACAAGAAACTGAGTGTGCATATACTAAGTTCCCATTTTCTTAGACGTCAGGGGCGTACCTGGAGCATTTTGAAATGTACGCTAGATATGAGAAGCGTAGCTGCAAACCGAGCAGCGAAGCTGCGAGTGGGGGGTAGGTGTGGGAGGGTGTTCCCCCCCTGCCGTCGGTGGGGTGTGGGGGCCTCCCGCAGGAAAATTTTGAAAATTAGGAGGCAAATGAAGCGTTCTCAAGCTATATTTCAGCGTTAATATGGCATTTTGGACTTTTATTTTTTCACTTTTGCTGACGAATTGTACGCATTGGCGTACGTGCGTATGCCTGGATACGCGCCTGGACGTTAATATTATTATTTGTATGTGGTTTTATACAATATAATCATAAATCGAACGTTTTTGAGTCAAATGTTTACATCCGGTAGACAGCATTTTCACTTGTTGTCAATGTTTTCATTGACTTTTTGCTTTTATACGCCATTTCCATCAACGTGCTTACGCAAGAGGCATCATCAAAGTATGGAAATATACCAGTGGACAAGACACCTCGTTAAAAGGTCGCAAAATAACTAAACTTACCAAAAAGTAACATGGTCACCCCGCACAGACATCGCTTCATGTCGAATCCGTCGATTAAAAAAACACAACTTCCGCTGGGAGTACAGTAGCGTTCGATTACTGTGAATACAGTTCCCATTATCCAGAAACCTTCGTATTTGTTCAGACTCACGAGCAGAATCAAGACACAGTAACCTCACTGACTTCAAACATAGACTATTGTGTACATTTAAATACTCGTTTTACCCTAGACCGGTTGTCAAAACTCATATTGCCACTGTTATTGTACTCACATCCTTTTAATTAATATCATTAAACCAGTCATCATCTTTCTCCCTTTTTAATCATGTGACAATCCCATATTTCCATTATTGTACTCAAAAAGTTGTTTTAATACAAAACATCTATATTATTTTCATATTGTACTCCATCTAGTATTCAGTAGACGTGGAGTCCAAACAATCCATATTCTGTATTTGTACTCTGGGATTAGATGTGGAGTCCAAAAAGTCATTTACGATTCATCTCACGATTTTATTTTACTTGAAATTGAATTGAAAAAATACTGTTTGATACTTAACGTGTGTTTTTCAAATTAACATTTTACACAGTTAATACATGTTGACATTTTTTTTATTGCTTTTGTTTTGTTCAATTAATAACAGAAATATCAAGTTGGAAGTAAAATGTACAACATTTCAATTTGGCTAGACTATTGAGGAGTGAAATAAAGAGGTCATTTAAAAATATTGAGTACAATATTGAATTCAATTGGACTCGTACACAGCTGACATAATCCATATTTGGACTCGGCTTCGCCACATCCAAATATGGATTCTGTCTGCCGGGTACTCGTCCAATAAAATTCTGTATTGGACTCAACACTGTTAAAAAAAACCCTCATAATATTGTAAATCATTAACCGGGCGTACAAATACCATCTTTCAGTCAATAATATATACTGATAAGGAAAATCCTTTGGCAGAAACAAATACAGCCAAGAGAATAAAATAGCAGAATCGTTTTTTTTGAGTGTGTTCGTGAGACAATGTAAGAAAATAAACCTCTCACGCCCACTAGCACCGGCTAAAGCGGTATTCTACTTCAAATCCACCCATACTGGATTCGTTGATCCCAAAAGAACCAGTAACAAGAAATATCTTTAAAAAAGACAGTCGGCGCGTTTGGGGAAGCACAATGTATATCGTGATTGATGGTCAAAGTGAAATAATTTTAATAGCGAAATGTAAGGTACAGAGTAGAGCAAGTTTATATAACGTTTTCTATCGGTTTTCCGATAAAAGTTGACACGGCATTGCCAGTGTGGGGAATTTGAACAAAACAAGTTAGTGCCTTTCATTACGGAAGGCCAATTGTTAAAACAAGAGGCCCACGAGGGCCTGACTCGATCTACTTGCAAAGTGTACTTTGTAAGATGATGCTATTTGCAAAATATCAAAGCTCTAATCTTGCGGTTCCAAAAAAGAAGATTTTTAAATGTATTTCCTAACAACATTTCTATGTAAAACATTTGACCCCCGGTGAGGGGCTTATTCTGACCCCAGGGTCATCATTTGTACAACTTGGTAAAGGACAACTACACGCAAAATATTAAAGCTGTAGCCCTTGTTGTTTCAGAGAAGAAGATACGGGCACTTTGAAAAATCACGTGACTAGGAAATCTCGGCGATATGTAATTTTTAATAGGATTTCATTACCAGTTACCATGTAAAATTAACGCACTTTGCAAGAAAACAGAATAATTTATTTGCAATTTCGGCATTTCTATTCCTTTCTTCATCTTTTCCGGTCACAGCTGAAGTACAGCGTAACAAATCACCTAACGATATGTCATTTATCAACAACTACACTCTATAAGCAAATCTACTAGTTTCCTTTGGCCTTGTCAGATAAATTTAGCCAATCAGCATTCAGTTTAATAAACACTGTAGGCTTTCATTATTCAACTCGAGTTTTGATACAGACACACCTCTTGCGAGGCCAAAAACCAGCTTTCGAGCCTATTGTATTTGTGGTGTGTGTGTGGGTGTCGGGGGCGGGGAGGTTTTTTTTGTGTGGGGGCGGGGGCGAGGGTGTGTGGGGTGGGGGGGGGGGGGGGGGGGGTGTGTGGAGAATTTCTATAGGTAACTGTTAATCACTGTCATTGAAAAAGCATGGGAAGCTTGAATATTTACAGCCAGCACGCTTCATGGCTGATCAACTCAGGTATATAAATTGAGGCCCACTCTTAATTTGTCTTTGTTATTCTACCGTAGGTTTAAATATAATATTGGTTTAATATAATCTGTAATACGCAAACTCAATTTGCTATATGAATATTCAAATAATTTATTAATAATAGTTTTCAAATACCCCGTGTGGTTGCCCCGTGTGGTT